>JAQFVV010012928.1:0-10000 GCA_028023455.1 Epiperipatus broadwayi
CTAATGTACTACTTATCTTGCTTAAAATAAACATGTGTAATATAATATAAATAATATTGGCATGGGAATACTAAATCTGGAAAGAATCACAAAATATCTCACAAAGATTACCTAAATCTCATGAATTCATTAAGCACTGTTTAGCTTTTCCAGCAGCGCTATTCTTTTGAATAAATATTTTATTCAACCCTTATTAATTTAAATCTAACAAATATAACTTATGAACTTCATATGCGAGTTCATATAACGATCCCATTAAATAAATGTATTATTTATCAAACATATAACATTTAACAGGTGTGTGTGTGATAAAACTAAATGTAAAGCATTTTATAGTTCAAATACATGAATTTTAGCAGATGTGTATCACAAATTGGATTGTATAGCATTTTGTAATTCTAATGTGATCCGTGGAAAAATGTAACGCAATGTAGACTAATGATTATATGAGGTAATAGCTATAGCTGTAGTTAAAATTCCATACATGCAATTCTATCCATTTTGATTAGTTATTAAAAGCAACATTAGATTAACGATTCGCGTGGCTCTCCAAACATGAAACAATTTTAAAACAGGATCACTTAGAATTTAAATGAAAATGTTTTTCATAAAGTTATTAATCCCTACATTTCTCTATCAAAAAGTGTTCCAAGTTTATCATATCCAGGCAAGTATTTATTTATCCACGAGTTAATCCAGGAATCACTAATTACAACAATTAATTTATTCATTTTTAAACAGAGCGATACAATTATAAAATAGCTTTGATTAATTATTTGAAGAATATTTATGATCCAAGTGTTAAACAAATTTACCAGCAAATATTAATGGCATTTTTAAAGTTAATTATCAATCAATGTTATATTTTATCAGAATTAAAAATGGAAATATTAAAATATTGTGATAGCTTTAACATTTTATTTTAGCAAACTTTTCCTTTTAACAAAACAAATTTTCATTTTCATGGAACTTCTATAATTAAAACACTGATTTAGAATTTTCCAAATTGTAGAATAATAAATATTTCAAAACATACCAAATTCTTGTATTTAATTCTTTCAAACTGGGAAGCTCCGACATTTTCAAAATGCGATATTGGAAAGTGACTAGAGTGATTTGATTCAGTTGGCCGAATGACTTGAAAAGATCTTTAAGTTTTAGTGATCCATCTTAATTAGATACCACTAAGTTATTTTATGTTTATAGCAAATTTTGTGGTAATCTATTTACTTATTAACGGTTTTCAAAATCAGCTCAGCAAATTTTACACCATTTGCCTTTACCGTTTCTGTTCTTCTTCCCACCAAGAGACAAAACTAACAGACGATATTCTCCTAGAAATTCACGCTCTTTTCTTTTATTACCATTGGAGGACGTCTACGTAATTATTGTATTTATTTAATAATTTATTTTAATTGAACAAATGGTTTTATTTTAATTCAATAGAAATAATAATTTAAGATTACTTTAAATAAATAAAAAACAAAATATTATTTTTAATAATATTTTACCAAATTTTAATATGTTGTAAAAATTTTAAAAAGTTAAGCGTTTTGATATCAGTTAGTATATGGAGATGAAGCAAACTTAAATTTATATTAAAATAATATAAGAAAATAATCTTTTCAAATGCGAATCAAGCCAACCAAATCACCAAGAGAAGAAAGAGAAATTTTTATATAAGTTACATCAATTAATATATTTTCTACTAAAATATATGGTTACAATATATATATATATATATTGTTATGGACAGTCTACTATTGTATGTATGACCAATATCCAGCACCAGAGGCACTACTACACTACTAAACACAGTCTAGAATGTCTTTCCACAAGACATCATATGAAAGGGGTTTCATTGGTGAGGATCTGAAACTATAAACAAGTATGCATTCACATACCATTACTAATGGATACTTTTCATGCTACCAGGTCAAGCACAACTGACTTTCTTTAGAAGCATTACTTGGTAAAAGCAGACAATAGAAAATAAATATTAAGCTTGCTTTAGTAACAAATAAAACAATTTTATTAACAATTTAATATGATATAGTTAAATGATCCTTTTAAGTTGATGTAGATCATTTGACATAGGATAGCCCTAAAATATTATAGCAATCAAACTTATAGAATTTTAATCCAACATTACCTTTGAAGATTATTTATCACTTCAATAATGACAGTGATAATCTGATTCCTTTATGTAGATATATGCTAGTCTAGTTAAGATGAGTGCATTTATTTTTCTATTAACTTAAAATAATAGGTAATAATACAATAAAACTAAATATCATTTAAATATTCACAAAGTGAGGCAATTAAAAAAAAATCATCTTTATACAATATGCATTTGATTCAATACCACTTTAGAGAGTAAAACAACACAATAAACTCTTTATAACCCAGAGTAAAATTAAAATCAAATTTAAGGTAAAAAAATCTCTAAACCCAGAGCCAAATCAAATTCATCTAAGTGTGACTCAAGCTGGAAAAATATATATTGAAGAAATAAATAACATAATTCAAAAACAGCATATAAAATATCTACAGAATCATTATATAAAATGCACATATATAGATGCTAATCTCTAATTTTTGGTGCATACGTGAAACAAACAAAAAAAAAAAACAAATTGCAAAATAAAATTACTCCCTAAATTATATATTTTTATACAAGCACACCAGCGCTTGACCCACATATAATTTTATTATATATATATATATTATTTAAATATCTTCAATATAAATAGCTTCAGAGATATGAGTTATACTAACTATATTTCAATTGTTTTAAGAAAATTAAATTAAATCTTTCTTATTTTAAAATTCTTTAAGAGAAAAATATTCTTTATATGAGATTGATTTTTTCCCCCCCTTTTTTTAACTTGAACATTCAAAGGGGTAAACAATTATACCACAACTAAAATTAAAGATAATCAAAATTTTAAATAGTATCTACACCTTTAACTATTCAGAGGCCTATTAAATATTATAAAACTAAATAAAGTATTATAAAATATAAATATTAGAATTAAGTTAACGTTAAAAAATAAATACAATAAGTACACAAAATCACATAAATTAAATTATAAATTGACAGTCATATATAAATATTAAATAGATTGTGGTAGAGTTTTTTAAAGTTTATTAAATTGTTACTATTCATAAAATAAACTGGTTACTTTAAATCCAAATTATGGATGAGAGAAAATTGTATCTGCATAAAGATTAAAGATCAGAGAAGATGGATTGAACTTAGAGAGACCTTCAACCTGCAGTGGATTGACAATGGTTGATGATGATGATGATGATTTTGCTTAGGATGGATGGGAAAAGAACTTTTTTATAATTCGTTGGTGCAATATACTGTAGATTCTTTTTAAAATATTTCATTCCAATTGGGTTTTTATGTTTTCTGGTATAGTTTGTCTTAAAATTTGTTTACTTTCACTGTTGAAAAGCATATCTGTTTTAGATGCAGAGTCCTATATGTAAAGCTGATTGTCATAGAGTTGGATTTAATTCGGAAAATGGAGTTAGTCATCTTGATTATTAGTTTCATGTCCTAGAATAAATTACTTTAGTGGTAGTTAGCAGCACATGCTAATCAATTCAACTTTGGGTAGAGGTTCCTTGTAATTTATGGTAATAGCAAAAGACTAAATACAAAATTATTTTCTGAGTCTGACCATTTATACTGTTACCAAATTTGAAAAACATATTTCTCTGATATAATTAAACAAGCCAGTAATTACCCTCATTTACAAAATTCATTAGACATGTAAACATAATTTTCTTTCTTTTTCCTTTTCCTATGTATTGATTTCTACTTTAATATATCATACTATTTACAACTTTCTTAAACACTTTATCAATATTCTTCATTTATATCAAAATTAACAGTTTTGACTGTCCTGCAGTCATCATCAAAGCTACAATATTCAAATATGTAATTATACAATTAATACAGTTGGAACTGTTAGTTGTGATATAAATAAAGAGTATTGATAAAGTGTTTAAGAAAGTTGTAAATAGTGTGATATGACAAGTTTTTTACAGATAACAACTAGCTATTTTAATCCTTAAAAATATATGTTCAATTGAAATTTTAAATATTTTCAAAACATGACACAAAGCTTAACAAAAGAAATCACTTTTAGAGAAAGTCCTCTTAATAATAAATAAATTATTTTATCAATTTTTTTCTTAATTAATCTGATCCTTCCTTTCTACTTAATTAAACTTTGTTTTTATAACAGAACTTTATATAACAAATTTACTTAGATAAAATAAATTATTTGTTTTTTCTTTTTAAACAACTTTATTTAGTTGAAATAATTTTTTATCTTTTTAAAACTAAATTTAAAATTAATTCTATTTTATTTTAAGCACATGTACCTTTATTGGTACATATATGCCCCTATAATAGAAATGTAAATTTAATGAAAAAAATCTAGTCTAATTTGTTTGCAAAATATCTAGACTAATTTGTGAAAAGTTAATCCAACCATGATTGCCAACTTCTATTTTTATAAAATTGTAAACTGAGATAGGTAATCTATCTCAATCCCCCCTTGTACAGGGTAAAAATAAATAAAATAAAATTTACTACTAATGTTAATCTAATGAAATGTAAGGAAATTTCTTTTTTTTTTAAAAAAAAATATTTATTGTTATCTGTCATTATATTGTTTAATTGCCTTATCTAAAACAGTGATTTTTTAATATTAGTCATATACCAATTTGCTCTGCAAGTTGGAACTTATCTGGTGATACTTTTATTTTATATCTTCAACATTTTTGCCTAATATTGCTCTTAAACTCTGCAGAAGTTTCATAGTCAATTGTATATAGTTTTTCTTTTTAAAATGTCCTTAATAACCTAGTGCATATTATATATTGTTTAAGTGGCTGGGTAAAACCAGTTCTGTAGGATGATGTTACTATTTGTTGTACTGCTTTACATTTTTCTACTGCTGTTGCTCTGGATACAAGTTCTGCTGAAAATTTCATTTCTGTGTTTAAATTTAATGCAAATGTGGGAAGATATGCTGAATTATGTGAACTATGTGTTCAATGTTATATAATTTCTCTCCTAACATGTTGATATAATCATTCATCTCATCAATTTTTAGTATTGTCATTTCAAATCATGTCAGCAGCTGCTATGTTATGCAAAGAACAATTAAAATGAGTTAAAACCATAATCCTGCTCTTTGTAAGAAGCAAATTTCTTTTTGTAAATAAAGAATTTCTCCATCAGTTCTATCAATAAATAATGTCTTAATATCCTGTGGCTTTTATTTATGACATTGCTCTATATCAGCATTTAAATCAGCAATACCATCATGATTTGCATCCACTTGTTTTATTAAATCTGTAATTAAATTTCTCTTAATTTTGTTCTTTTTCATTTTCTATCCTTAGCTCCACTTGTTTTGGGTCTTTTCTATTACTTGCTCATTCTCAATTTCTATTTTTAAAAGTCCATTTAATGTTTTAGTTCACAATTTTCTTCTTATTCTAACTCACCAAGTTTATTTTTTACTATTTTTCTTTTTTAATTTCTATATTTTGATCTGAATATTTTATATTTGGATTCATCTTCCATCTTTTTCTCTAACCACATTTCCCCATTATTGTTTTGTTTGAGCTCTTCAATAGGATCAGTATTATTTTTATTAACTTTATCTCTGTCTGTAGCACTCTTGATATTATCCATTATGAAGTCTTTATTCTCTATAGGCTCTTGAATTTTATCTTAATTATCTTCATCCTCTACCATTTTTATATTGTCTTATAACTAATTTCTTAATGGAATCAATATCACTTTTATTGACTCCAGCATGACAAAAGACAAAATTATTTTCTAAGTCTTTCCATTTCTAGTTATCAAGTTTGCAAAACATATTTTTCTGATATAATTAATCAAGACAGTAACTACTTTTAATCGCTCATGTTTACAAAATTTCTTAGATAAGTAACCGATGTGTTTACAAATAATAACTAGTTATTTTAATCCCTAAAAAAAATATCCTGCTGAGATTCTAAACATTTACAAAATGTGACACAAAACTTAATAAAAGAAATTAGTTTTTAAAAATTCCCCTTAATAATGAGAGAAACTATTTTATTAAAATTTTTCTTAATTAATCTGATCTTCCTATTACATTTAATTAAACTTTGTTTATATAATATAACTTTTTAAAATAAATTTATTTAAATGAAATAAATTAGCTTTTTTTTTAAAAAATTTTTTTTATTTAACTGAAATAAATTAATTTATGTTTTTAAAATAAAATTTAAAATTAAATCTGTTTTATTTTAAGCACAACTACCTTTATTAGTCGTGTATGTGTCTGTAATAGGAATCTTTGTGAAAACTAAATTCAACTCATGATTGCCAATTCCTATTTTTTTTTTAATTATAAATTGAGATAGGCAATCTATCTCATGGCAACTTGATTGTTTTTAAAGTCTTGAATATTATCTATCAATATGAAACATGCAAATTCAACACAACCTTAGAACCAATTTCTATTTACATTATAACACTCAGGAGATCAATAAATGTCACACTATATATATATAACAATTAATTATTCTACTAAATAAATTCATTCAGTGTTACTTAATGATTGTTATTAATAAGTTGCATACATTCAATGCACTTGTTAAGCTTTGATGCATATATACGTCATCATCATCGTTATTGTTAATGATCTTTAGATATAGAATGTATCTAGCAATTGCAATCTGGAAAGGTCAGGTTATAAATATATAATGATTTATGCTAGATAGCAATTATTAAAATTAAAGTTGTGTTATTTATCTTAATTACCTCAATGAGTTGATGTTTATCTTAATAAATTTATATTTTTATTATTAATATGGGCATCATTTGATTTACCTATTACACAAATTATTCTATTATACAAATTATTTTATTGCACTATATTCTATTACTAAAATATTTAATCATACATTCCATATTACACCTCACTAGATTAAATCAGACAAAACTCTCTATACATATTGCCACTCAAATGATGATCATATGATGTTTATTGGCTTACACTTCAATAGCAAATAAACTATTTATTTATTGTTTTATTTTCTTTCAAAACAAAAATACTTATCTTTGGATTCATTGGCACCCTACATAACTCATGAGTCTATTATAGTGTAGATTTAAATTATTATAAATTCATTTGTGGATCAGCTTATTCAGTCACTTGTTTAGTAGTTACATTTTTGGCTTGTCCAAATATGTAGAGTATTTGGGTGAAACTGTTTTGCTCATAGGTTTATTCATTACAATTTTGGCTGTCCAGATCTGTGGAGCATTTGTGGATCAGTATGGCTAAAAGGCCTCAAAATTTCTTTAGAAGTGGAACTGGAATTTTTAATGGTGTCACAGATGATACTGGTATGCCTCCTGCATATTCTAGAACTAAAATAATTAAACAAAATTTTCTTTTGCTGTTCATAAGGTTGATAATAATTCTGGAATTAAAAGAGTCTCACATGCTTCTAAATCTGATGCTCCATTCTCATATAATATCAAGTCATTAACTGATAAAAAACATTCTGAAAATAAGTTGGGCACAAATTAAATTCTGTAGTAATGATCCATTTAATCAAAAGATATTTATGATAGGAAAAAAGTTATTACTGCAAAAGTTTACCATCACACTACTAACCCTAACTCTATAGAGAATGTTTCTTTAATGAATCATAATCTCAATAGTTTAAATTTTTCCAAATATTTTAAAATTAAAATATTTAGACGGTTTAAAATTTCTCAATCTTCACTTATATTTTCATGTTATAAAAATGATCATAAAAATCACAAAGTTTATTCCAGAATCCTTAAGCAAATTTTGGCATTCATTACAACTTAAAAAATAATTACTCTCATAGAAACTTTGCTAGCAATCCTACATTTTCTATTAAGTCAAATCCATTGATGAAGTACAAGCCCATTAAGCTGTTTGAGGAATAGGAACAAAACAAATATTTTTCCAAGAATTTATTAAAAGAAGCTGATCATTGTAAGGGTCAAAGGTCAAATAATATTTGTTAATAAATCTGAGATGAAATATAAATATTTTTTTCAAATATCCCTGTTAACATGATTTCTTGTGATATCAAAAAAAATTTTTTTAAAGAAAGTTACAAGTTAAAGTTGTGTGTTTCAAAATCAATATGTATGATTCTAACTCAGCTTGATTTTAGATCCCCAAACAAAAACATTGTGAGATTACCTCTCCTTTTTATGGTGTCACAGTATTTGAACTTTTTTTATGGTTTCTTGGCCAACTCCTTAAAACTTTCTATATAGTATATTTTTACCATACTTTTTTCATCTTATCTTACTTTATTTTAAATTTTTCTAATTATTTTTTTTAACTTTTTTAATTTCTATTTTGATATTAATTAATTTTATTGTAATATAAAGGGGATGAAAACTAAGTTAAATATCATAAAAAATTATTTAATTCTGAGAATTTTGATTTTAATTTTTTGTTTGAAACTTGGCTTTCAAATCATATTTAAGACCACTTATTTGTAGATTACGGATACATTGTTATTTTCATTGACAGACCTTCTGAAATTATTTTGAAAGATAAAAAAACATTAATTGCCTTAAATTTTTTTTTTTACATATAAGTCCATTTTAATAAATTCCCTTTTTTGTGAGACAACATGATGTAAAGCTTTTTTAAACAATATTTGTAAAGTTTTACTGGGCACTATTTATCTCAAACCAATATTACTTATATCTGAGTTAAATGAATTGCTCTGCTTGCTTAAGGATTTCATGATTACATTTAAATCTTACATTACCTTTATAGGTGATTTTAATATCCCTAATCTATATTTAGGCAATACTGTCTCAAATTATAACTCATTATTCTCTAAGTCTTATAGGATGATTTAATTTTGCAATTTATTAAATCTCAGACAATCCAATTCTGGTAATTTTCCAAATATTTAATTGTTCATTGTGTCTTCTATGTCCTTTTCAATTGATATTCATTATCCACTATTAGAATTTATTATTAATGTTTAAAAATATTCTAAGACTTCATTTGGGCATATTATTGACAGAAATTATGAAAAAGGTGATTATCTTGGCATGTACATGTTCGCCAAGTTTAATTGGGATTCTCTTTCTCTTCCAACAATATTAACTATTGCATAAAATATTGCAGTAAAACGTTTAATCATGTTATTGATTTATCCATACTTAAAAAATTCATCACCAATAAGCATTTTCTTTCACAAATTTTTTTAAATCACTTAAGAAATATTATTTAAAAAAAATCTATTATCATAGGCAATATATGAAAAACAAATATTTGATTTTTTATAATAATTTTACTATTAACTTCCATTATTTTCTTTAGCCTAATTTTATACTAAATACAATGGAATAAGGATGAAATGGAAGTTAATATTGCATTGAAATTAATATAAAATTAATAATTTTATTAATTATAGAAGATTATCAAAGGTTATTTATAGAAGAGACTATCAAAAATTTATGAAAGATATAGAGAACAAAATTGTGGATAATCCTAAAGAATTTGGGTTATTAGTTAAGGATTTGTTATCACTAAAAAAAAAACAGCTTAACATCTCTTTTTTAACAGTTGATGACGTTTTTTGCAATATTTTTCAAAACTCTTGATATAACCATAACATTATTATGATTATACTTTAATCAATGAGAATATAAGAAAATGTATTTTACTAAATAAATTTGCAGATTGTGATACTGTAGCAGCCATGAAACAACTTAAGTTAAATTCCAGTCTGGATCCAGACAGAACCCCACTTTCTTTTATAAAGAAAGTATTGAATATACTTCTTTATCTTTTTGTCACATTCTCAATTATTCTATAACAAGTTCTACTTTCCCAACATCTGTAAAAAATAGCTCATTATTTCTATCTTTAAAAGTGGAGATAAAGATAAGGTCAATAATTAC
>JAQFVV010012928.1:15000-271502 GCA_028023455.1 Epiperipatus broadwayi
ATTATTTGAATTGGGTGAATATAATTATATAGATATAAATATGGATAAGTGCTCCATTGTCTCTTACTCTAGAAAATCTGAAATCTTAAGGTTTTCCTACTATATTGGTGATTCTAAAATCATAACAAATGATCATCAAAGAAATCTGGGAATAATATTTTCCAATAATGACTCTTTTCATAGTCACATTAATTTTATGGTGAATCTTTTAAAATTGTAGAAGCCATTTACAGATATGGAAAAGCATTTAATAAATTTATAAAGATTAAACTTTTTATATCCTTAGTTCTTCCCATCTTGGAGTATGGTTCAATTGTATAGAATCCTCATAACAAGACAGATATCATAAGAATTCAGTCTGTTTTTGACAAATTTGTAAAATGAAATAATTTAAATAATAAACACTATATTGACTTACTACTACTGAGATGAATACCAAGAAATCTTAAATTTCTTCATAAATTTATTTCCCTGAATATTTCTGTATCTAATTTGCTTTCTAGATTAGGTATCAAGAAACAGAATTATAACACTCATACTCACAATATTTTTGATCTTAAAATTTGGAAATCTGATGTATTAAGATTTTCCCCTTTATTTCATTTACCTAGAACTTATAACAACAATTTTAGTAATGATGATATTTTTAATTTGGATTTTAAACAATTCATTAAAATCATCTTAAAAAAATATTATCCTTAATTTCATTTGATATATTACCTTTTTATTTATTTGTGCATTTTATTGTTTTTCTATTTTATTGTTATTGTTTTGTTTTTTTTTTTAATGCTTATTTAGATTTGTATATAATAATTATCTTATTGTGCAATCTATAATTGGCTAAATACTGTTGATATGTAGATTAAATAAATAAAGAATTGAATTGAATTATTATTATTTTTGTAAAGTTTTATTGTATATTGATATAGTAATAGATTAGTTAGCATTGGTCACTTGATATTAGAATGGTAGTTAAAATTATATGACATCCATTATATTATTATTGTGCCATTATATTGGAAATCTTGTATGAATAAGAATAATTTAGATATTTGTGTTCAAATGACAAAATAATAATCATCAGTCACCAAATACTTTAGAGTTTTTATATAAACATTTAGTGCAATGGCTATGTGCCAGATTGAAATTCATATTTATTTACCCTCAACAGGTGCAGATGGTCTATCAGACCACAATCAATTACCAAATACATCAATTTCATTTTATATTTTTAATTGAACAAGTATTTATCTCAGTATCTTTCTAAGTATGTGTCTATTTTGCAATAATTAAATTAGTTTGAATCTATCTCACTTTTCTTTTGGATGTAGTGTTTCTCATACTGCTTGTAGTCTAAAACAATGGTAAGTTTTTTCAAATTACCCTCTTTTCCCCACATTTTAAAATGAATATTATAAAACTGGACCTAATGGCAACAACAATAAAAAGTAAATTTATTTCATTATTAAAAACTGATTATAAAAAGCAATCAGTTGCATCCAATTAAACAAAAGTAATTTTACTTCTTAATTTTTGTGATTTTGCACCTTTTTAAAAAAAAAAATTATGCAAATATTTTAAAGTACATTGTAAATAATACTGATAATAAAAAAAGTTGAAATTATATTTATATAAAATAAATACTCTTTTTAGGAGCAGTGTGAGATACTGCTTATTGTATTTACATGGGTAAGCAACATTGTAGTTATTCACAAGTTTATTTATTAAACGCAGAGTCATTCTTTAAAGAAAGTAAATCATTTCCAACCTTTAACATAAAAATTAGTATAACATGTATTATGATTTTTAAATGTGATAACATTTCATCATAACAAATAAACTTCAATCCCATGTGTAAACTTCATTTGGATTATGGATTCTAATGAATAAAAATAATTTGAGACATCTAAATTAAAAAATCCCACAAATTTTACTTTTGTGATGAAAATATTTGTGTTATTTTTAAAAAATAATTTTAAGTTATCAATTATTTTTATAAATGTTTTAAATTATATTATTTTTTTTAATGTAATTGAAATGTCATGCATTTTGAATAAAGTTTTATTTATGTTGATAAATAATAAATTATCTTCTATTTATTTTCCCTTTTTTGTTTTTAATCAGTGCATCCTTATTTCAATTTCTTCTATCATAGCAATATATCTGGCTTAGAAAATTTATTATTTTCTCACTCTTCAGATGTAATTATCATATGGTGGGATTGAAGTGAGGAATAAACTGATAGAACCCAAAAACATTGAAAAATATCTTCCATTTAGTTATTTATAAATTTTTTCAAAATATTCTGAACTCTTATTATTTAGTATTGAGTATCTGATATAAAAAATAAAGAAAAAGTCTTTCTTAAAAATTAATGAGAATATCTGTCATTTACTTTATTAATAATTCATGTGAGAACCATTGAATTTAACTATCAAAAGAGAAGAACTAAGTATTAAA
The DNA here is from genome assembly GCA_028023455.1 of Epiperipatus broadwayi. Taxonomy (NCBI): domain Eukaryota; kingdom Metazoa; phylum Onychophora; class Udeonychophora; order Euonychophora; family Peripatidae; genus Epiperipatus; species Epiperipatus broadwayi. Next base: position 17,461 of record JAQFVV010012928.1, read on the forward strand.
AAAATAATTAAATTTCTCAGAGATGAAAATAAAATATTACATGAACTAATTTATGATTAATTTTAATATTCATTGAACTAAAGAAGGGAGAGAAGATGTATAGGATAATTGAAAAGATACAATCTTGGAGATAAACATAAATGAAGGGATATGTTTAAATTTTAGGAACTCAATTTTAAGATAAATGCCAATGTGAATAAAAATAAAATGATAAAAAAAATATTTTTTTACGGATAAAAATATATCAAAAAGGAATATTTAAATATGCAAAAAAAAAAAAGATGTGAATAATCTGAGAAAATTGAAAGAAAGAAATTTGAGAGAAGGAAAAACTAATTTTAAAAATGTAAATAGACATGATTAAATAGATGGTTGTTGTTGAAGAGTATATGTTAGAAAGGAATAGTAAATAAGAAAGATGAGTTAGGTTAAAATTGAATAAAAATAAATTGATGTATTTTATGGTATATTTAATTACTGGTAATGGCAAAAATATATGAGTAAATGATTATATGTAGGAGTGTATATATATATATATATATTGGAACAGAAACTCTGTTTCATGTATGTATTTTAAGATTTATTTTACCCTTCCACCTAAAAAAAAGGCAGAAGTATATGAAAGAAGTTGATATTATTTTTTTTTTTTAAAAAAAAATAAAGCAAAAAGTTTAAAGTTAATAGAAAATCATTATTTTTTTATAATAGAAAAAGAAAAGACAAACCTTCATTATTGATTTTATAATTTTAAATTATGATATAAATACTTCTCTAAGTATTTATTTAAAGCTGGCATTTATTAAAATATTATACTTTTAATTTTTGAAACGATGTTGTCGATGTTGTCATACAAAGTGCAATAATCGCTTGAGACAAGCTTATCGAATTGAAAAACATGGCTTAATCCTCATGATTCATTATCTGTCCCATTAAAAGTAGTGGTCCAATCATCAAGAAGAGAAAAGCACTTGGGCTTAAATGAAAGCTATATAACAAATCAGGTACAGTGGGAGTGCTGCTGAATCAATCCAGAGATCAGGGTATAAATACTTGAGTTTGAAGTTCAGAGGGGATTTTAAAAGAAGTTAAAAAGTAAAAAAAAGTGAAAGAGGTAAAAAAGTTAAAAAGTTTATCTAAGGGTTGCTTAACTGTTTAGTTGAGAACTGATTTTAATCATCTTGGAATATAATATTTACAGCCACACTGCTGATGTTAAAAAAAGTATTAATAATGAAATCATAAGGATGGAAGGCTAATCCATAATAGCTTCCTCTCTTTATCCATAGCCATGAATCTCCAAGACTGCCAGAGTGAATATCATGGAAAGTAAATAATGCCATCCAGCTTAAATCAACTGACCCCTTTTTAAATGCAGTAGTAACCTGAAGTGGATGAACAAACTGGATAAAATGAAGGTAACAAATTCATGAAATATTAAATACTTATATGTGTTTATAAAAAAAAGGAAACAAAATGTCTTTATTAAAATAAATCATGATTAATTATACCTATATGAAAATACATTTTATTGGTGATAAATCATAAATACATAAATGTCTTAAATGTCTATAATCAAAAGGCATTTTTAATAAGGTAAATCGTAAATGATTATCTTTTTATATGCGTATATCTCTGAATTAAAAATAAAAATAAAAATGAATATTTATAACTAAATAAATTATAAATGCTGTTAAATAAAATATCACTATATTCGAATGGATTATAATTGTTTATATGTCATATACGTCTATACCTGAATAAATATTAAAGACTTGCATATAATATACATCTCTATCTGAAAAAATTATAACTATTTATATTGTTGATATACAATATGTTTATATCTGAAAGAATTACGAGTGTTGAGATATAATATACCTCTATATCTGAATGAATTATAACTATTTATATTGTTGATATACAAATATGTTTATATCTGAAAGAATTACAAATGCTGAGACATAATATACCTCCATATCTGAATGAATTGTAACTATTTATATTGTTGATATACAAATAAGTTTATATTTGGAAGAATTAAAAATGCTGAGTTATTATATATAGCTATAACTAACTAAATTATAAATGCTGATAAATAAAATATGACTATATCTGAATGGATTATAATTGTTTATATATCATATACGTCTATACCTGAATAAATATTAAAGACTTGCATATAATATCCATCTCTACCTGAAAGAATTATAACTATTTATATTGTTAACCAAAAGACTGTTTTTTACGAGGCTCCTTGTCGACATCTGACATCACTCTAACTCAGCCAGTTTTTATACGAAAATATTCATTAAACACGTATTCAATTCGTTTTTAAAAGTTCTGTAAGATGGTGCCATCTTCCGATTTATTTTACAAGTAAAAAATAAAAAAAAAACGTATTTAAACCTAAACAAAGAAGAAACATTATTTGTGATTGGTTCTTAGCATGCTCTCAGACAAAAAAGACATTCTGATTGGCTGGAAAGAACAAAGAAACTGCCTGATCAAAGAAAATAAAGAAAAACGCTGAGATTTTCATTTCAAATACGATTTAAATTATTATAAAATTATATTTATGGAAATTAAAAAGTATTTTCAGAGAGAATAATTAAAAAACAAAATTATTTTCGAAAAATATTGAAGATTTTAGTACAAATATTGAAGATGTAGTAAAAAGAAATATTTACTTTTCTATAACGTAAAAGTCGATCTTTTTGTTTATATTATAGCTTTTATGTTGCCGATATTGAATATTTTAGAATAAATAAAAAGCAACTTATTTTTGAAAGAACTTTCGTTCTCTTCACAACCTGAAAAATTAATAATATACTTTTTATAAACGTATCTGAGTTGAATTTAATATTATAGGCGAATATGTTTTAACAATAGGCTTTGTCTTCAGTTTGTGAGTTGGCCAATTAAAAGCTTTGATTTTTACCTCATACAACCAATGATTTAATTAGCGGTTAAAAGGTTAATATACAAATATGTTTATATCTGAAAGAATTACAAAGTGCTTATAAGTAAAATATATCTGTACCTGGATTAGAATAATATTCTATATGAGAATCATAACACAAGGATTAATGGATATGATGGATAAATATATCATCAATGATGAATAAATGATCCATATAACTTAGGAGTATATATGCACATACAGTAAAATGGGATCCCAAAGATGAACTGTATCAAACCTGAAACAAACTTTTATTGAATTATTATTCAAATATTGATGCAACCAAAATAACTGTGGAGGACTAATGATCCAAACATTATTATGGAAATAAATATTGTTAAATAAATTTATTATATATAAAACCAATCCAGTTGTTCACATTGCATCATTTGTTATTCATTGCACTTGTTCATGAGAATTTCATGCCTCCTGAGCTATGTTTGACATAACTAGAACTAGGTAAGTCAAGTTGTAGTGAGATGGAACTCTAGTGGCACCGTTTGGGAAACCAAACACAAAAATTTCTAGTGTTTCCAGTCTCTATGGTGCTACATCATCAGATGATCATGAAATATTGTTGTAGGGGAGGAGGTGACATCTGTATTGGTGAAAGCCAATCGATGGTTTCTTCCTCCAATATGCTCATCAGGAAATAGGTACAACTGAGATAATAAAGGGGTTGTACGGGGTTCCGGTTACAATATATATATATATATATATTAGAAAGAATAATTATAAAAATTGTTTATAATTCCGGTTACATATATATATATATATATATATTAGAAAGAATAATTATAAAAAAATATTGATTGCAGATTTAAGGAATGCCCATATTATTGAAATTGATGAAGTGGAGAATATGAATGGGTCATTATTAAAAAAATTGTATGAATAAGATGAATTGAAAATTTGTATAAAATATATGATGAGGAATTTATATAATCAACACAAAACTTTAAATATTATGTTGTTTATACATTGGCAAATAAAAATAAATTTGAAAAAAATAATAAGTATTAAAGCATTTGGTGAGGAAAAAAAGATGTAATATTGATCATAATATTATGTTTATAGTATTAGGGATATCTGAAAAGTAATGTAATGAAATGTTTAGTAATATTGATAGGTATGAATGGGAAAAGGTATGTTGAAAAGTATCTTTGGAAAAATTATGATGGATGATGATTTGAGAATTTATGAAGAATGAAATGATATGGTGAAAAAGACAGCAAAGAGTGTTCATTTAGAACTAATCACAATAGTAACAAAACTATGCATATAAATATTTTACAAATTGTAAAACTACAAAAGAACCTGTTAAAAATTATAAAAAAATTTACTAGTGGAAGAAGAGGAAACAAAAGATAAATGGAATGCTACTTAAGTGGAAAATTACTAAGTGATAATTACACTAAAAATGGCATGAATTAAAAAAGTTATTGGAGAAAAATAATATTGCAGGAAGGAAGAGTTGTAAAAAAATTGAAGATGCATAAAAAAATATTAAATAAAAATAATTTATATTATTAAAGAAGAAAGAAGATAATGTGAGAATAAAACTTTTTTTAAAAAAGAACTACCTAAAGAGTCAATTGGAGAAAAATTGACTAATGTAATAAATATAATGGTTTTACCCAAGATGATTAGATAATGCAGCAATTGAAAATGTATAAAATATGAGAAAGTATACAATAGTTGATTTAAGTTAATTTTAATAAAATTATAATTTGATGATAAGATTTTTTGAGATAAATAAAAAGATATAAAAATTGAATTATTATTATTATTATTATTATTATTATTGTTGCAGCTGTTGTTGTTGTTGTTGTTATTATTATTATTATTATTATTATTATTATTATTATTATTATTATTATTATTATTATTATTATTATTATTATTATTATTATTATTATTATTATTGTGCTCATACCCTGTCTATTATTATTATTATTATTATTATTATTATTATTATTATTATTATTATTATTATAAGGGATTTTAAACATCAGTTAACAATAGATTAATAACTTGACTTTCTTAATTTATAAACCACTTGAATATATTTTAATGGGTAGAAGAGGAGAGTAAAATGTTGAGGGAGATTCAGAATATTTTTCATTCAGCTATAAAAATAGAAAATAATTTGTTAATTGTATCAAGTGAATGTAAACGAACCATTGTTTACTACATTTTTAGATATAAAAGGGTTTATGATAGACTGAATAGAAATAGATTGTAGAAAATCTTGAAAAATATGTGAATAAATTTAGAATTGTGAAAAGTGATTAAGAGTTTTTACATGAATAATTTTATAAATATACATTGGGGAATATAGAATCTATAATAATTAAAGGTATGTTGAAACCTAGATGCCCATTATCTTTTTATTATTTATTTTGTTTCTGAGAGATTTTAAGGTGGGGATAAGAGATTACGAATAAAGATGATATTTTCAGAAGTAATGTGGATTTTTTTTTTGCAAATATTGTATAAAATATTGAATTGTTTTTTAGAGAAGTATGAAGAGAGAAAAATATAAAAATTAAATACAGTGAAGAAAAATCTAAGATCTTAATATTAAATGGAGAGGATAAAACTTAAAGATAAAATTGGAAGATTTTTTTAAAATGAGTATAAGGATTAAGATACGTTGTTAGATAGAAAAAGGAATTTTAAAGACTTGAAAATTAGTCTTAAGAAACAAATCAAAGAATAGAATGGAATTGATTAAAAATCTAGCATAATTATTCATATAATAAATATAAAATATATAGATTAATTAAAAAAATAGTGATTGTGCCCACTTTAACATTTAGAAAGAATGTGGTTTGTATTGAGAAAGGAACATTAAAATCTTTAGACAGAACACAAAAAGTTGATAGGAGTGCAGTGAAAGGTCAATTGTGAATAATAAATGAAGCTGCTCAAAAAAAATGGTAAGGATTTATGTCTTAATGAATGAAATTAAAATATATTAAAATGTTTTGAAAGCTATAATATATGAATGAGAATGAATAAATAAAAATAGTGTTTAATTAGATAATATGGAAAAAGCAATAAACAAGGGGGGAGGGGATCACAATATGCAAAATATTTTATTGGACAGGCAATTTCTATGTATTTATATAACAGATGAACAAATAAGTAAAGAATGTATTACAGGTACATAATTCCAAAAAATGAGAAAAAAAAATAGATAGATTGGTTAGAGAAAAAGAAATAGAGTTATGAAAAATGAATATGAAAAAAATAGGTTGAAGTTATATATGAATGAAAATTATTATAAAATATAGATGAATGTATAATAACATTAAGGAGAGCTTACGGTTATTTCTGCAAGAATGTATAGTTTAAATATTAATCAAAAATGCAAAAATTAAATAAGAATTTGATTATATATGTAGTTATATGTAAGATGTCAGGAAGAGTATAGAACACTTATTTTTGAGTGAAAAATATCGAAAGATGATCAGAATAAATCGTATAAAGAATGGGTGAGAAATTTAAAAGGAAATGAAGTAAAAAATGGATAATTTTTATGATTTTTTAATTTAAATCTTTATAATAAAATAGGCTAATATGAGAATAGAATAATGGAACTAATGCAACAGTTTCATTAAAATGAAATAAAAGAAAAAGTAAATGAGGCTGTAAAATGATTGGGTAATAAGAAATAAACAAGAAATAAATGAGTTTATTGTAATATGTAATGATTTTAGATATAGGGAATGATTTAACTTGGATAAATGAATTTCTATGCATGTAGCTTATGTACAGAAACTTTGGAATTATTTAGTATAAGCCATTTTATATAATATCACATCAAATGGAGCAATTTATTTATTTTAACAATTTTTTACACCTATTAGCAAGTTGAATTTGTTTAAAATGAATTTAAATTTTGATTCTTATATGCAGATATACTTAAAACCTTTTTTTCCCATTGCATAGATTTGAAACTCATAAAGACATTTGAAAAAACTTAAATGATATTCAAGATGCTTTTCTGGATGAACTGGCAACTCTTTATATATAATAAGACAAGGTTAATTTTATCATTGTGATTAAATGATAAATGTAAGTTTTGTTTAGAAGTCAATATATATTGAGATTATTCTGAAGAAGATTATAATAATTATCTCCAAGTAGCATATTGCTTCTCTAACATTTTAGCCATGTATGTGGATCTAGTTCCTTCTTGTAGATGTAATTATTATAGTGATGACTTAAGGACATGCAAAAAATGTATAGCTCATATTATTGCTTGACTTTAAATTGTAATTCTCTGGCCAATATTTTATGTAAAAGTTCAAAAACATACAATCCTACTTTTCAAGAATATTTATAAAAGATGTAAATATCATTTTTAGTCAGTTTAATCTCTGAAATTTTATTTTTGAACATTTACAAAAAAAAGTTATTTGAATGACATTATAAAATTTTTATTGAATATCCCACAAAGCCTCAAAATTATGAAATCTCATAAATGCTGAATGACACTCATACAGAAAGCTATCAGAAGTTTTATTACTTTATGCAATAAATTTTCCAATTACATTGATGAATAGTTTTTTTTTATAAAAATTTTAATTTTTTTATTATAAATTTAAAAAATAAATTAATTATTTATTAATTTGAGAATTTTTTTTGTGTATTTGTTAAGTAAATTTAATTTAAAATAATTAATATTAAAAAAAAAAAAAAAAATAAAAAAAAAAAAAAAAACAACAAAAAAAAAAAAAAAAAATCCCACCTTTTAATATATATATTGTAACCAGTTGGATTACATAGACACACTAATATAGTGTGTGTGCATGAATATATATGTAAAGTTGAAAGGAAAACTAGAAATAAACACAGACAAAAATTATAGTAGATATTTTCTACATTCATTGAAATAAAAAAATAAATAAATAATAAATAATAACTCTGATTTAAAATATTGTAAATAAATTAAACTTTTAAAAGGTCTGAATAAATATAAATATTGTATTATTATTATTATTATTATTATTATTATTATTATTATTATTATTATTATTATTATTATTATTATTATTATTATTATTATTATTATTATTATTATTATTATTATTATTATTATTATTATTATTATTATTATTATTATTATTATTATTATTATTATTATTATTATTATTATTATTATTATTATTCTGATTGTGAAATGTAAAAACACAATATTGTTTTCAAATTTTTTTTTAATTAATTAAAACATGTATATGTTTTTAAAGGGATTAGAGAGCTAAAAATAAAAATTCTGTTTTTAATCAAGGTGTTGTTATAACATCTCAGATGATTTTATAAAAAGGGCTGATAAAAAATATCAGCCAGTCTGGAAAGTGATTTTTGAAGAGAACAGTCTGGATAATAATTTTTATAAGAATGGTCAGCTGAAAATTTTCAGTTGGTTACAATATTTTGTTGCAACTTGATGAAATTTGCAGCAGTTGGTTTTAACTGACTGTAGAGTTGGCAGTCTACCTACCATGAACTGATATAGCTGAATGCAGGACATTAGATTCAGAAGCTGCTAATATATCCTTCTCAGGAAAGTTTGAGTTCACTTGGAGAAAAATGACCCATTTCTTTGTGCTTAAATTCATAGCCTTAAACATGGGGAGGAAAGTTGCTTGTCTGATGTTTGCCTGGAATAATCCTAGATGGAAAGAGATCAGCAACAGACCAACATTGTACATGTCTTATACTTTCCTGATAATGACGTTCACTAAAACCAAACTCACCAAGAAAAATCTTTCAGCTTGCTGAAGAATTAATTACACGTATGCTGTGTCAGATAAAAACAGAGAAACACGGATAAATGTATATACAGCTGGTGGTGAGGAGCGTTATGAAGTTTTAAACAATTTCCTTAGTAAAATGACATTTTTATAACTGATAGAAATATATAAAATAATATTAGTTTAAAATCATTTATTAAAGAAGAAAAAACTGTTTAAAGTTATATTTATAATTTAGAGAAAAAAGTACAAAGTTATAATTAATAGTCAAGAAAAAGATTTCCAAAAATCTTTTAGACTAGGAAAAAGAAAGACATTTTAAATCAATTAACTATCAAAAATTTGATAGTTCTTATTTTAAAGAAAAATACTATATTCAAGATTAAATTGCGAAAATAATCTTTCATAATTTTATTGCAGCTAAATTAATGTTTTGCACATATGTGCAAATTATATATACGTGTTTCAGTAAACCTAGTATGTAAATGTATTTCATTTAACTTAAACTTTAATCATTTATAATATTTTATATCATTTAAGATTTTGATAATTCTTCATAACAAGTCAAATATGTTTAGAAAATTCACACACTTGCACATATGTGTGCATATATATGTCAATTGTATTGTAAATAACAAGGTGTGGCAGATAGACATTTATATGTAAATTTTTGATCATTTTTTTAAAAATTATATGTAAATTCAAACATATTTATTTTGTATCAAGCCATGTGCCTGTGTGCTGAATGGGTTTTAAGTAAACCTAATTTATTAATCATGTAAATCAATGTAAAAACTTTAATTGTGTATATAATATTGTATAGCATTCAAAATCTGAGCTTTATTCTATAAGACCTTAAATATTATTTATTTTTCTGTTATTAATAAACTTGTATTTAATTGTTAAAATTGTATTCCATCATCTCTTGTTTATATACAGTAATAGAGCTTCATGTTCTCTGGGCTAGATTCCTGCATGGATAAATGGGGATGTGTTTAGTGCTTTGGGCATCCAGAGATGATCAATCATCATCCTGGTTGACGCAAAAGAGGATACTCTTTAAAGCCCATGCACTATATTTTATTTTAGTCCAGTCTTGTTAAAAATTTAAGTTTATAGTTGGCCAGTACAAGTGGCCTGAGCATTGATAATGATCAGCATATTTTGATGTCCCAGCATTATTGTTTAGATTTTCTGCTTATGTATTCTAATGGATGGGCACTAAACTAGTGCATCCAAGTTATGTTTAAATAATTGCCCAAGCTGGCAAAGGCTCAATAGTTAGCCTGGTCTACAGAAGACCCATTTCCAATCCAGCCACAAGATGGACTGTTGATATATTGTACTGATTTGTTTATTCCCATCATTGATGATGATGAATGGTATTTGAATTATATTTACTTTATGATAATGCTGGTTGATATATGATGCATAAGTATACTTTTAGTTGCTCTTCTGAGTTTTCTGGCTGATCTCACAATGTTCACAGAGATTCTCTAATCTCATGCTCTTATAAAGTACCATATTACTTATTCTACTCTGCAAATTATTGATTTTTGATTTTAAATGGACTGGGAGTGATGATGATGTTTCCATCACCCCAGTTCAATTCCACTTTCCACGAACTTCTCATCGCCATCTCATTACAATATATATATATATGATTATGAAATAAAATATCTATTATAAAGGATATAACTTAAATCTTAACATTGTTGATCAATAATAATTGTTTATATTATTTAAGAACATTAGCTTTATAGTTGTGTATTTTATTATAAAAGTCATTTTATTTTGTTTTATCTTATGAATATTTATTAATTCCTTATTAAATTATATATATGTATCATATGACATTTGTACATTATGTATGTATATATGTATACATACATGTACAAATGTAAGTGTGTATATGTATGTATATATAAATGTAAGTAAGATTTTGTTTAACAGGCCGAGTTCTGTCTTTTTTAAAAAGAAAAAAAAGAAGAAAACAATAAAAGGAACTCTTTTATTAAAGATTTATCAGTTTGAAGTTATTAATTTGATTAAAGTTTCTTTTAATTGAAGTATTGTTTTGAATTATAAATTATTACAATAGTATTTTGCTATATGTGTGCTGTTTTGTAATCTTTTTTAATTTGTGAAATCTGTTTTGATTGGAAATCACTAATAGTGATTTTTTAATTTAATATTAGTAAAATGATTAATTTAGATTGGTGTATTTGATTTACTGTATTAGCTAATTTAGCTTTTGGTATTTGATATTTTGTATGTTTATATTAATATGTATATGTGTATGTGTGTGTAAATATACTTACCAAAACAAGTTGAGATATTAAGCTACATCATTAAAAATAATTGAAATATCACTTCCACAAGTTCTATAAATCAACAGAAATGACAAAATTGAATTGTGATCTGTGAATGTTTAGTTGTTGAATTTGATGCTTTCTGCAATAAAACTCAAAGGACTTCACATCATTAAGTTTCTGTAGATGCTATAGGAATATTGTAGTTTTTATTTTATTTTTTAATCATTGAAACTGCTTCATAATAGATCTTATAACAATTTAGATCATGTAACTCTATTATGCTACTAAGAATAGAAAACAATTTTATTTTTTCCAATAAATGTGTTAACTTTACAAGATCATGGCAAATATAGATTGCCAGGGTATAGAGAAATAGATATTACCATTTGAACTCTTCTCACAAGTTTTACAAGGATTTTTTAATCTTCATAAATACATCCAATTTGTATTATAAGATCTATGCTTCATGGGATACATCTATACATACAAGCTTAACCTCGGGTATCACCTAAATACAATAATAAACAAACCTTAACAACTGAGACTCAGAGATAGAAGTTTGTCTTAGCAAATATGCACATAGTATATATATAACCATTAGGGTACTCCTGATCCAAAAATCAAACTTATAAAATAACCATAGACAAAAATACAAAAAAAAACAGTGACCAATCTAAGCATAAGTCAACAAATAAGAAAAGTACTTACAAAAGTATAGTTTTTTTAAATGTTGTAATTATATAAACAGCAGTGTATAATACATTAAAGAGTCTCAACACAATATAAAGCATCTAACAATGCAATCAAATATCACCCATTAATTAATCAAATGGTTTATTGCATATGAGTTCATAAAATATTTGAGCATTAAACATGATAGAGCTGGGCTATGAACTATAAATATTGAATTCTAGCTTCCATCATTTTATTATTGCCACAATCCATGCAGGACTTTTTATTGTTATTACATTACTATAAGTATAAGAAAAATATAACAAGATCTCAACAAAGCTTTGAAACTTAAAAGATGTTATGTATTACTTTTTTTTCTATACTATTATTTGACTTAACCAACTTAAATGATATATTTATAAAATATGTCATTTGCAATCAATATCTGCAGAATCATATGATTGTTTTTGGTGATCTGGTCTTTATTTAGGCAAGACCAAGATTGCGAGTATGTCTGCATATGATTTTAATATTATAATCTGAGCTACGTTAATATATAATCAAGATATGTATATAAGATTGAAGGTAGAGAGGTTGAACACAGACTTTCACATGACTCTCAACTATCTGCGCTATCTCATATTGCTGACACCTTTGATCACACATATGTTGAAAAAATAAACGACTCTCAACTATAATGAATAGTTGAAGTCGTGTAAAAGTCTGAGTTCAAACCCTCTATATATTACATATTGGAGTGCAAGTATGAAAAAACTTGTACTGTAGAAAAAATTTCTATATTAAAATAAGATTATAGGATAAATTTTAAAAGCAATACATTGCTTTTACTAATGAGCAATTATAACATTAGTCTTACTCGTAGATTTACTATCAGACAGGAAATTAAGATTCACGTACACACATATATATATAATTCTAGCATTAAACATTACATTTTTTATAAAAGTAATTTATTTAATTTGTAATCCTCCAAAAATTTTGTGGCAAAATTTATTTATTACACTGACAACCAGATCATCTTTTAGATATATTCAGAAATCTTAAAATATCTGAACTAGTTTTTAATTTTTTTTTAATGATGAAATATTCTTTAAAAATTGAATTATTTATTAATAAAGATATATGTTACATATAATAAAACAAAATGTCATAGTTGAACTTTTCTAAGTTTAAAGAAACTTGACAGCTTTATATTAATAAAAAATAAGAATAATTTCGGTATGATTTAAAGCAGTCAACTTTGATCTCGTGAAAGTATAAGACTTATTCCACTTTTTTATAACTTTCTTTTTATAAATCTTTATTTTATACATATATATTTACAAGGTGTGGTAGCTTAATATTTGTATTTGTGATGATTGACTTTTTTCCCCATAAAGTCTTTATTGTCAAAATAGTATTAAAAAATAAAGAATGTGTGCTGACAGATGAAGACTTAGTTTAATATTATATTACATTAAACAGTTGTATAAAATAGCTAGATCATCTAACTATACAGAAAAAAATTTTTTTCATGATAATGACAAAATTATAGTTGAATACACCATCATTTAATACAGTGAATTGAAATGGATTATAAAACATGGATTTTTTTACAAAGCCATATTAATCATAGCCTATAAAATAGTGCAACATATGACAAAAATTCTTATGTACCTCCTAACAGAATAACAGTAAGAGAGAAGATATTATTTACCAGAGTAACCAATTGTTGTGTGTAATGATTTAACACATTTTTTTCTTTTGATCAATTTAATAATCAATATTGGGATAGAAAGCTATGTTGTCTATGGATGGGCTATCTGAAAAAAATCCTACATCTAAATTAGAATTTAAAACAATTAGAAATTAAATAAAAGAGATTGAGCACTGCAGAATGAAGATTTATTCAAGTTCAATCCATATTCTCTGTTCTCTAGTCTCTCTTCTCCACTTCATCCCAGAACACTTTCTTATTTCATCCAACATCTCATATGTGGTCTTTTCTAGGTCTTTTACAATCTTATGGAATCCAGTTTAAGATTTCAACTGTTCTTATATTATAATTTTTTCTAACAATGTTTCCATCTCAACTCCATGTCAGTCTCTTAATGTTTTCAATATTGTCAACAACACCTATTTATTCTCTTACCTATGTATTTCATTTTCAATATCTTATTATTATTCCTAACATACATTTCTCCATACTTTGCTGAGTAGTTTAAAGTCTCTGTATTTTTCATCCATTAAGTGTTCTTGTTTCAGATTTGTAAATAAGATCTGGTAACACATATTTATTAAAAACCTTCCTTTTCAAACACATAGGCATATTTTCTTTTAATATTAAATTATTTCTACCAAAAGCACTTCAATCAAGTTTAATTCTGTGATTAATTTTATTCATTATGTTTCCACCTGTGGTAATATATTAATAATGAAATATAATAACTTTAGTTGAACTATATATTTAATGCTATTTATATGCAATCTATGTCATAATTTTATTATTCCATCAAATAATATCAAACCTTTTTATTGTAAGTAAAAATAAGAGTAACCACTTTTTAATTATTAAATAAGTAAACAAATAATCACATGGTTTGTTACTTAAGAGGGCAAAAAAGATTTACACTAAGCTGAAAGATTGAGCTAGTAGTTTACTCAATTGGCCAATTTTTTTAAAAAAAATTCCAGTTGTGAATTGATCCACACATTTTTAACTCTAGTCTTAATTAATTGTTCTAAACTAGTTAGGAAGTTAATGAATTAATAATATAGTAAATTTCTTAGAGGATCACATGATATTCGAAAACATAAATAAAAAATTAAATCAAATGTTTCACTAAATTAACTTTACTGAGATTTTTTTTAAATTTTACTCAAATATAAATTAATCCAAGAATGTTTAGCTCTTAAATTTATGCATTTTACATTAAAATGTAATATTGATTGATTAAATTTTATAAACAAAAAAAATATAGTAATATATTTGTGAAAATTTAATATTATTAAAAAAGGTTATATTAGTATTTTATTATTGAATATTTATAATTAAATAAAATATTTTATTTTTAAATGAGAAAAATATTTTCTGTATTTGCCTAAATTAATCACTCTGACAATACTGAAACAGTTGTTTATTTTGATAGGATATTAACAAGATCACAATTGTAAAAAAATAGAGTTGATTTATAAAACCCCAACTCTAAAAATTACTATTGGGAATGGCAATACTATTAAGCTTCTACTATATCTAAATTTAATTTTTATTTCTTTCTGAAATTCTATATTATTTAAAATTACTTAAAATTTATTTTTAACAATTACTCTGATCCAATTTTCTATTTCTCTACCAATTTATTAATGGACACATATGAATAATAAAGCTATATCTGGAGTTTTTTTTTCTAATTTTAGAAATTCAATTCATTACAGTTATCTGTTTGTTATCTTTTATTCTGAAATTATGACCTTCTTGTGTAAAAAATAAAAAACATTTTATTTTATATATATAAACACATAATTAATGTTTCTAATCTACTAGTATTGGATTCTTCTGATTAATTCCTTATTTTCCTTTGTTACATTTTGTTACACTGCCTATAAATTTATTTTATTAATTTAATCATTATATGATTAATGCTAGAAATATGAAATATACACCTGGGTCTCATTTTACGTGATAGATAGGTTCCTCAGAAAACATGCGCAAATGAAATTGTGCAAAAATAGATGTATCTTACATTGAAAAAGGGGGGATATAGTCAGTGATTTTTCAAAATTTGTGTAAAAGCAAAGCACCAATGTAAAATTACTTTAAAATTCACGCAAAAAAAAAAATAAGGAAATAAAATATGACTAATACAAAATTTCAAATTTGAAAAAAATTGATACAAGACAAAACTTTTTTTAACTATAATATTTAATTTTATTCAAAATAATATATTTTTATGCATAATTTACAGTACAGTAATTTACATTTTTTAATACACATTTTAATTATTATCGCTATTTGCTGAAACATGTTTGTTTGCACTCTCATGTTGTGTTAATGGTTTTCTGTTGACAACATAATTAGTAATTAATCTTTGGACAATGATTTTATTAATTGTTTATGAACTTAGACTTATGATAATAAAAAGATATTTATTCACCACTGCTGGGAAAAATTTAATTAAAACTAACAACTAAAAATTAAATTTTTATTTTTGTCTTTAATTTTTTAATTTTCAATTCCATTTAAAAATCAAATTTCATTTTACATCACATTAATTTCAAGTCGCTGTAAGTAATTTTTAAATTGTTAATTACAATTAAAAATCAGATTTTAATTTTTAACTGTCAAATTTAATTGTGCCCACTGCTATTACTCACCTTTTAAAAATAAACTTACAGACACTAAATGATTAATAATTGATTATGTTCTTTTTTAAAAAGCAAAAACAGAATGTGATTTAAAATGCAAAATTAACACGCATAATGTTTGAACAAATTTACATTATAATCTGGAAAAATTTAATGTGTGTATACATAAAATGTGGAAATCATGATTTTAATTTCATTATTGCATAAAATCTTACTATTATAAAGCACTGAAAATATTGAAATTACTAAGAGGAAAGTTGAATTCCAATAATGTGCTATTACTTTCAATATAACGTAAGTGCGCAAAATTTATTATTTAAAGTAGTAGCGCATTATCGGAGTTCAACTTCTGGTGAAACATGAATCGCGTAATTTCAAAATCGTGTTAAATAAGTCCGCGTAAAAAGAGACCCAGGTGTATTCAGAAATAGCAATCAAGAGGGAGGAGGGAGATTCTTTATAATTTTTGTTCATATTTTTTATGGGAATCATTACCAAAAATCTTTGCTTTAATAGCTAACCACTTTTATACTAAGCCAAATTTTACATAAGCAAAATTATTTTTATAGTAAAATAATTATCTAAAAGTTTTGTTTTCTTGAAGTTAGTGTCCATACTTATATTTATAGTTTTAGGATAAACCATAGCTCTATTTTCATTGTCTTTCTTTAACTATTTCCAGTATAATGTTAAAATTTGTTGAATTGTTTCATTAAAGTGGGTGTAATTGTTAAACTAAATTACAAATCATGTACTCAATTTATGTCTACTATTTCTTCTGCTTTTTGAATTGATTTTTTTTTAAAAAAAAATGAATGTATTGAATAAACATTCAAAGATTATGCTAATATTTTGAGCTTTATGATGTAGTGATTACTGAATACCCATAACTTGAAGTTTAAGTCCATGCTGATGTTTAACTCTCAGGCTGGGTTTGAATTTTTTTTCAGATAGTTGGCCTATAGTTAAATTATATATTTTGTCAGCAAGTAAATATAAAACAGCATTTAAAAATTCAACTGCAGACAGATGCTTTCCCAAAAACTTCTCTCAGATTCTCAATTGCTGGGAGATACAATTTTAAACAGTTTTCTATCTTGCTTTATTA
Organism: Epiperipatus broadwayi; assembly: GCA_028023455.1. Classification (NCBI taxonomy): domain Eukaryota; kingdom Metazoa; phylum Onychophora; class Udeonychophora; order Euonychophora; family Peripatidae; genus Epiperipatus; species Epiperipatus broadwayi. The sequence continues at coordinate 34,645 of JAQFVV010012928.1, forward strand.
TTAATTAATAATAACTATGCATTAATCAAATCTGGATTGAATATGTGCAGGCTACTTGGAAGAAAAATTTTAATACTTATTAGAAGCTGTTATATTTTCATTTTTTATTCAGTCTGAATGCAAATTTTCATCATATGCTAGCATGCAGAAGCATTTCTGTGAAATTATAAGAGCTAAAATCTCTAAGAGTCATCCATAAATAAATAACATGAATGTGATATAATGTAGATGTCAGCATTTGTAAACTGTCACCATCCTATTGGTGATGAGTCCATAATTTATTATTCCTTTAATTATGTAAAAATGTGTAAAATCCTGAGTCTACTTTTGAATTTTTATATTTTATTAATTTTTTTAAATAATTAACTATTATATATATATATATATAGTGAGGTATTTTTTATAACAATGTCATTTATTTTTAATGAAGATTTTATCATAAATATTAATAATTCGTGCTGCAACCATTTTTTATAATTTAGATTTGTTTACATATCTACTTTTGTCGGTTTGTATTTATTTGATTCCAATTCTATAGACATTTTGCCCTTAAGACTAAATTGCCTTCAATAGCAAGTATATTTTTCTCCATGAATATTAATGCAAACACTTAGATAATTAAAAAAAAAAAACAGTCAAAAAGAGCTATGAATTTAGGGAGACTGGAATGTTAAAAAAGATTATCTTTTTAAAAATAAAATTATGAATTAAAAAAAAGACTGATATTTTAACAACAGGTTGGGAAAATAGAATAATGGCTAAATATGAAGAGACCAAAGACTATGGTAACGGAGTCAGTAGATGATTATGAATAAAAAGAAATCATAAACAATTATTGCCTCATTAGATCAATTTGTAGAAATAAAGAATTCAGTAATAAAAAATTCATTGCAGATCAGACAAAATTATATAGTTTTTTAATAAAAGGGATGTATAAAAAACATAATTTTGTACCCTCTGGGATAATTCCTATGATTTTTGGCTTTAAAGATTGGATAATAAAAAAGAAATATAGAAAAAGTAACACTGCTTTTGTGCACAGTGTTGACAAAGATTTTTAAAAATTCCTAAAATGTTAAAGGCAATAAAGAAATAGATAGATCTGAATTCTCATTGGCAACAGCAATTGTCATATTTTGATCATGTATATGTTTAGAAACATTGTTATAAAAATAATAAAAAAGATTAATCAGAAATTATATAGATAGACTCCTTCATAACAATAATGAACATATCTTGAGCAGCCTGAAAAACAAACTGATGATATATCTTTCTGAAGAAATGCTATTTATATTACTATTAGGACTCAATATTAATTTAATATAAGCTAATAAAGAGAAACAGTAATATATATATATATAAGATATTTTGGGGGTTCATTCGTGTTAAAAAAAATTTAAATATTAATATACCGACGTTTCGACTTGATCACACCATATTAATATTTAAATTTTTTTTTGACACGGATGAACCCGCAAAATATGTCTTTTATATATGCAACCCGTGAAAATCTTCGTATCAATATATATATAGATAAATTTATAGTATGGAAGAGGAAATGAGGAGAAAAAATTCGACTGATAATGTTGAAAAAAAAAAAAATGTTTGAAAAAAAAAAACTAAAAACAACTTGACAGAAAAGATGTCACGGATAATATATATAAGATCTCTCTCTTGGAAAATAGTTAATGTAGATAATATTAATGTATTCTTTAAAAACATTGTTTGTTTATTTTTTAAAACATGTTTTCTAGAATACTTTTAATTTACTACAAAAATAACTATTTTTACGAGGAGATACTAATAAACTTCTTTTAGGAGTTGATGCCATTATGAAATATTAAAATTATATAAAGTAATTTTAATTCTTTATTTCCAACAATATCGTAAATATTGCATTATATATTATTATTGGTTTATAAAAGGAGAGATATGATTATGAAGGTAAATAGACAAGTATTTTATCTTTTAGTTAGTTAGGCAAATGATCAATTGGTGAAAAGCCTTTTTTAAATTACTCTTCTCTTTAGTATTAATTATATTAAGAATCCAGCTTCTGTCATTACTGTCATGTAACAAAAGACATATTGTATAACTTGAAAATACTTAAATATTTTAAGAAATATTGGAAACTGACAATAGTTTTGTTGTTTTCATTCTTTAGATATTCTAAAGCCCAACTCATATATCAGTTGTTAGATAATTTTAGCATTTGTCAGATGAAATATTAAAAAAAAATTACTAATAGTAAAACAACTTTTTTTTTTTTTTTGACTTTTAGACTAATTCCAATTTTTGTATATATGGCAGTTTATATTGTAATGTAAAGAAATGTAAAAAAAAGTTTTAGAAAATATTCTACTGTTTTTGCTCAGAACTTATTAATGCTAATCAATAGTTTTACACTAAAAGCATCTGACTTGTATTTGCTTAAACATTTTGCATAAATCTTGAATTAGATCTTGATATTCTCATATACTGTGTGAATATTTCCTTTATTCAATTTATTATTATTATAACATGATGAAGAAGTAAAAATAGTAAAAATTATCATAACAAAAATCATATGACTTTCTCAGCTTAGTCATACTTTTTAATCGTAGTTCGCTTCATTCTGTTCTAGCTCTATGTTTGAGTAATCAGTGAACTCTGAATGGTACTGCCGTATGACATACACATCCCCAAATTAGTTTCTGGATTTTATATTGTTCTATGATGCTAAACTTTAGGTGTTTTTTTTAATTGCAGATAACAATTAACTTGAATATTATGAAAGAGTTTAAATGGCAGCTAGATGAATAAGCACATTAATCTCTATTTTGAATACTAACTTATGATAGTAAGATAAAAATAAGAAAACCATCTGAAGATGTGTATACTATCTAGCACTACCATCTAGTATTTATTTATACATGACTTTGGAATAGTGTGAGTAAAACTGCTCTGGAAATAAAAATTATAATAATACTAATAACTTAAATGACCTGTTTGTCATAGAACTTGTGCTTGTAATGTGAAAATAAAAAAGTTATTTCATATTTAAAAGTTATAAACCCTAAGACTGTAGGGATTTCAAACAACTATCATATTTGACTGTATATAATATAGATACTTGGGTTCTGCTTACATTTTTAAAGCAAGTTTGGTGTTCTTTTTTATTGTAGATAATCTCAAGTTATCCAATCTGCAACTCATCTTTTGTTTTTAATATAATAATCTTTATATTTTATCTAGTGTAGTGTTATTTTTAGAAAGCACTATAGAAAATATGGAGATGATTGTGCTATTTTTGCTAATTTAACATTCATCTACAAAATGTCCTTAATGTTTTGAACACAATCTGTAAAAATGTGGTTTCCTAATTAATCTTCAAACATTCAAATGCTTTATCATCAAGTGTTGAAAAAAATTTGGTTGGTTATTATTTTGAAAATAATAAATCAATTTAATTAATTGAGATTGCGCTTTACGCTTGTCTAAATCTTATAAAGTTATATGGCTTAGCGCTTTCGGAGACCTTGAGTCTCCATAATCATAGCCTACTTCACTTTTTTGCATAAAGCGCAATCTCAATTAATTACTAATCAAAGGTGAAATAAAAACTATTATTTTAAATCAATTTAAATATCTTGATAACTTATTAGATAGAAAGACAGTCTTTGGTAATGAGATGCAATGCAGATTTCAATGAGCATCTATTGTATTTAACAAATTAACATACAAAAAACTACTTCATTTAAATTATTATATTTAAAATAGTTAGTTATTCTGCAAAATAACCATTTATAGATGCTCTATAATATTCTGAAAAAAATTAATATCAAAATCATAGCAACTGGTAGGTTTTTTTATTAGCTTGTTGTGACATTATTGAATCTACACTTACAAAAAGCATGGTTTTATTAGACTGAATAGGTATAATAGTAAAAATTATGAATTTAAGTTTGGTTTAATAAGAAAGGCAGATCTTGTTTACATGAAAGAGATTATCTCAAAGTCATTCTGAAAAGAATGCAGTATTGATTGTTGTCATTAAATTGATGTAGCAGAGAATAAAATACACGAAAAATTATAACTAGGTAAGGTCTTACAACTTTTGTGGAAGTTTGTGCATTAAATGACAGAATACAAGATTTCAAATAAAAGGATAAAATTGGACGTATATGTGTTTCAGAGAGTGGTTTATATTTTCTTTATAAAACTCGTCTTTTTGTTCTTTGCCTTTTTTTTCTCTCAAAGTTGTAATGACATTACTTTTACACTCCCTGTATTGGGCATCTATTAACGATATCTATATAAATAATAAAGCTAACTATGTAAATAAATACTCATATATATATATATATAATTTTGTAAACTATTCTCCTTGCATCTACATGTATATATATGTACATACACATTCTTATATATGGATATGTGTAGATGTTTTCTTGCAGATTTCAGTAATTAACACCCCCATAATGACTTTTAAATGTTAGAGCCCCCCAAAATATGTTCAAGTGAGATTCCTTGACAAATCAAATTAATTAATCACTATTATTAAAATGCTAAGGATCTTTTATGAAAATTAAGCAAAACATTTATTTATCAGCCCCCCCCCCCTTTTTTTTTTTTTTTTACAGAATTTGTGGTTAATAATAAAAAAGAGTCTCTATATTTTAAGAACAGATTCTGCTTTTTTTAAAAATAGTTAATATGTAGTTATATTTTTTCTTTAACGCAATATTTTATTAACAATATATAAATAAAAAAGACAATTTCCAAATGGTTAAAATTTATTGTTTTATCAGTCTAATAAAAGAACATATGAATAATTTGATTAACTCGTAGAAAACAAAAACGTTAAAACATTAGATATTATAAAACTGTAAATAAGTTTTTTTTAAATCAATTAAAATTACTTTTAACTACTTGACAGATAGATGTGTTTATCAACATTTGAATATGAAATAAGCGATTTCCTTATTATTTTTATATATATTATGAAAATAAAATAGTTATATATATGTGTGTCCTTTTGAAAGATAAAATAGTTATATTTTTAAAAAATATCAGTTTAAATAATTAATCTCGAATCTTTCCTTCGCTTTATGTCACCCATCCTACAATCCATTAGAATACATACATATAAACATACATTCTGATAAAGGGGAGGGGGTGTTGGTAAAAGCATTTTACAAAATAAACATCTTTAATAAATTAAATTAAAATTGTAAATTAACCTTACTATCTTTGAATCTAGATTGCAAAAACATTAAACATCACTTTTGAAGATAAGATATATAAAATATAATTAAAATTAATGCTTCAGTTACTAACATTATAAATACAATTATGTGTGTAATTTATATCATTTATTAATCATGTATTACAGGGCCAAAAGCTTTCAATAATCTAGCATAAGTTCTAGATAATTCAGGAAAAAAATTAAACTCATTATTTTATCTCGGAAATTTTTTTTCCTAGGCATTGGAAATTTCTTCTGGCAATTATCTTTTCTCTTTTACTAAGAGCCTTTTCCATATTTATTTAATATTTAATTTTTACTCTTAATACTATGACATAGTAGGTAATTTTAAAATTGATAACAAATAGATAGAAATGGATGCTAATTTTTCTCTCATTAGGATCTAATAGCCTGTGATTTTTCACTAACTAATACTGGACAGAGTTTCCATAAAAATCTTTAAAAAAGTATTTAGATAATTTCATATTATTAAAATCTAAGATCAGACTTGTTCAAATTATAGTGTTTCTTGCAACCCTCTATGGATGTGAAAGTTGGATACTGAAATAGAAAATGAAAAAGTGGTACTGGTCATACTTTTGAAAGTATCTCAAGCATTGAAGAAAATTAACAAATAGAAACTTAGTGAGATTCAACCTGAATTTTTGTTTAAATACAAACAACTAGATAAAAATGTTTTATTTGTTTACATAATAAAGTGATCTAATTTATTCAAGAAATGTATAATATTCAAAAATGTTAATAGCTTAAAAAAGTGAGAATCAATGAATGAGATGGATGAATTCCTATCATTGCAATAATGAATGCTTCTTTGAGCAACACAAACAGATAATAGATTATTATTATAATGCTATTTATATCTTTATTAGAAGTCAGTGTTTCCATAAGAACATATAATAATAACTAGTACATATTCAATTTTTTTCTTAATTTTTATTTGCAAAAGGATGTTGTTGCATATTTTTTTCCTTACTTATATCATTTCATTTTTGAATTTATTTTAAAGTTAGAAAGTAAAATAGATAATACATGAATTTGAGCATTTATTTTAAATACAAACTTTATATTAAGTCTTCAAAAAGCATTCAAGCTGTTTGGAAATTCTTTTATATATTTTTAAATAAGACATGCTAAACTTTTAAAATTATACACAAAAATTAGAAATTGCCTTCTTAAAAAATACTAAATAGTTCAAAAATTGAAAAACCAGTGTTAGTATATTGTCATTTTAAATGAATAATACTTTTACATTGTTAAGTCTTTATTATTCTATCATTCTTTGAGAGTCTGATTATATATAATTTCATAAAATTCCATAAGATATGACTGCTATCATCTGTTTGTGTTCTTATTCATCTCATTAATAGTATTACTGGGAAATTAAATATATTTGTAGAATTTTATATGTTATGAATTTCAACCACAAAGAATTAACTTCTGGAGAAAGTAAAATTTTTATGTTAGAATATGTGCAGGATAATCCCCCCCCCCAACTTGATTTAATGTTCAAGAAATATGATCAAATGAAAAATTATCTTGAGCTTTTGATGATAGTTTAACTTTACTTGTCTTCTTTTGATACCAGAGATAAAGTATATACATCCACACACATAATCATATAATAGAATATAATTATTTGAATATGTTACTAAGAATTATTTGTATAGAGACTCATTACAAATCATTTTTTAAATAAATTTGCAAACAATTTTAACTTTTCTTTTACCAATGCAATTCATTCAATAAATAAATAAATAGACCATAAAAAATTCAACTTTTAAAATAAATTATTGAACAACTAATGCTTGAAATTCAATATAAGTTTGATTTGGATTGATTTAAATCAATTCTAGTTTATAAATTTTTCAAAAAAATAACATTAACTTTTCAACATTTCAAATTTTTTTGCATCATTGCTTATTTGCACTTTGAATTATAGTTCAATATTTTATTTTAGTATTAAAATTGTTATTTTTTCTTTCTCTCTCTATATATAAATATAATATTTTAACCGATGTTTAGAATGAAAATATTTAATGTGTGGAGTTATCCATTTATAATTGTTTAACTAGAAAATACATAACTTAGAACAATAGTTTATGAAAAACAATTGCCTCAGGTCAAGCATTAAAGTAAAACTGACAGGCTTGATTGTATTTAATATATATATATATATATAATTATAATTGAAATAATATTTTTAACGGTTTACAAACAATTACAAACAATCTTTAAATCCACAGAATACTTTCGGTTACTTTCTAACCTGCCTCAACTGCCATTAAATTCAAAAACTAAAAGCAGAAACAAACGTCATCAATTCAAATTCCACGAATCTCGTATTTTAATGTTAGAAGCTTGTCGATTTATTAAATGCATTTTATTTCTGTTTATAAAAATTGCCTCTTTAATTTTTCGTTTACTGTGGTTCCTCTCTTCATGAAGAATTTTCACATTTTCAAAATTAAATTTAAATTTATATTTACATGTTTTTTCGTGATCAAAGAAAACTGAAGAAGATATTAAATCACCATTATTTTTATTTTTTACACGCTTATATAACAATTCATGTTCCTTCAATCTTTTCTCAATGCTGCACCTAGATTCACCTATATATGATAGCATACAATCACAAAAAATTTGATATATGACATTACTTTTTTGCTTGACAGGTATGACATCCTTAGAATTATTAACTAATTTATTAATATTGTTTGGAACGTAGAATGTAACATTAAATACATTCTTATATAAATCCTTAAAAAATTTTACCAGTGTATTTGAAATAAATGGAATAAATATCCATTTTTTATTATTAATCTTCATTTCTTTTAAATTATAATTTTTTTTTTTAAATTGACATAAAGTATTGTTTATTTGTTCCATTTTATAACCAACATCAAGCAATTCTTTGGCAAATATCTCAATATTTTTCAATTTATCACTTTGGTAATGACATAATTTTTCATTCCAAAACAAAAAAGATTTAAAACTTGCCATCTTATGCATCATTAGTACTTTTGATTTACAATTTATATATCCTCTTTTTTGCAGTTGCTTAATTATTAGTTTATAATTTAAAATACTGTTATCTCTTGTGATCATTAAATTTAAATAGTTAATCTTATTGACTTGTTCTTTTTCAATAGTCCATTACAAACCATTCAACTTATTTAATTTCTCTATAAGCAAATTTATACTATTAGTGTTTCCACAGACAAAAACATCATCCACATATCTTTTGTAAATTTTAATATGTCCAAAAATACACATATTTAAAATACTACTCTCATATGTAGATAAAACGAAATTGCAAACTTGTGCAACTACAGGTAATCCCATAGGACAACCTTTGGTCATTTTATAATATTGACCTTCAAAAGATGCAACAATGTTATCATTAAAAAATTTTAAAGAATCAATGATAAATTTTATCATATATTTACAAATATTTTTACTTTTTAATGCATGTTCAATTATTTTTATGGAATTCATTCTATCAATAGATCCATACATTTCTGTAACATCCAATGAAGCAATAATATCATTTTCATCAATAATTAAATTTTTAATACTATTTACAAAGCCAAACAAGGAAGCAATAGTACTTTCCCCAAATCCTAAAAAGTCTTGTAAAAGTTTACCAATATATTTACAAGACTTTTTTTAGAATTTGGGGAAAATACTATTGCTTCATCGTTTGACTTTGTAAATAGTATTAAAAATTTAATTATTGATGAAAATGATATTATTGCTTCATTGGATGTTACAGAAATATATGGATCTATTGATAGAATGAATTCCATAAAAATAATTGAACATGCATTAAAAAGTAAAAATATTTGTAAATATATGATAAAATTTATCATTGATTCTTTAAAATTTTTTAATGATAACATTGTTGCATCTTTTGAAGGTCAATATTATAAAATGACCAAAGGTTGGCCTATGGGATTGCCTGTAGTTGCACAAGTTTGCAATTTTGTTTTATCTACATATGAGAGTAGTATTTTAAATATGTGTATTTTTGGAGATATTAAAATTTACAAAAGATATGTGAATGGTGTTTTTATCTGTGGAAACACTAATAATATAAATTTGCTTATAGAGGAATTAAATAAGTTGAATGGCTTGAAATGGACTATTGAAAAAAAACAGGACAATAAGATTAACTATTTAGATTTAATGATCACAAGAGGTAACCGTATTTTAAAATTATAAACTAATAATTAAGCCACTGCAAAAAAGAGGATATATAAATTGTAAATCAAAAGTACCAATGATGCATAAGATGGCAAGTTTTAAATCTTTTTTGTTTTGGAATGAAAAATTATGTCGTTACCAAAGTGATAAATTGAAAAATATTGAGATATTTGCCAAGAAATTGCTTGATGTTGGTTATAAAATGGAACAAATAAACAATACTTTATGTCAATTTAAAAAAAAATTATTATAATTTAAAAGAAATGAAGATTAATAATAAAAAATGAATATCTATTCCATTTATTTCAAATCCACAAGTAAAATTTTTTAAGGATTTATATAAGAATGTATTTAATGTTTCATTTTACGTTCCAAGCAATATTAATAAATCAGTTAATAATTCTAAGGATGTCATACCTGTCAAGCAAAAAAGTAATGTCATATATCAATTTTTTTTGTGAATGTATGCTATCATATATAGGTGAATCTATGTGCAGCATTGAGAAAAGATTGAAGCAACATGAATTGTTATATAAGCGTGTAAAAAATGAAAATAATGGTGATTTAATATCTTCTTCAGTTTTTTTTTGATCACGAAAAAACATGTAAATATAAATTTAAATTTAATTTTGAAAATGTGAAAATTCTTCATGAAGAGAGAAACCATAGTAAAAGAAAAATTAAGAGGCAATTTTTATAAACAGAAATAAAACGCATTTAATAAATCGACAAGCTTCTAACATTAAAATACGAGATTTGTGGAATTTGAATTGATGACATTTGCTTCTGCTTTTAGTTTTTAAATTTAATGGCAGTTGAGGCAGGTTAGAAAGTAACTGAAAGTACTTCTGCAGATTTAAAGATTGTTTGTAATTGTTTGTAAACCGTTAAAAATATTATTTCAATTATAATTACAATATTGTTTTTTAATTATCGGATATTTTATTTATTATATATATATATATAAACATAAATAATCATATATATATATATCGGATATTTTATTTATTATATATATATATATAAACATAAATAATCATTGACTTTAATGTTGCCAGGAAACTACCAATTACTAATATCTGACAATCTCCCTAAGCTTAAATAAGATTTTTTTTCATTAACCTTTATTGTGTTGGGGTTTATTGGTGAAGTAAAAGAATGTCCACTTTTACTTCAAATCCAATTGTTAAATATATTTAAATTCAGAAAACTATTTTATAAAGGGAGAATGTCGAGAGAAATGCTATTTTTTCACATTCTCACACTTATATAAAATAGTTTTCTGGGTTTAAACTCATTTAACAAAATTTGGAATTAAAAAAAAGAAGACCTCCTTTTACTTCAACAATTAATCCCAACAAAAGAGGTATTTTATATTAATGGAGGAAACTTATTTAACCTTAGGGAGATTGTCAATTAATAGTAATTGATAGTTTCTTGGCAACATCAAAGGCAAAGATTTTGTTTGTTTACATAGATAAATTCTTATTTCTTTATTAGAATAACAATCCAAGGAAAATATTTAATTCGACATATATATATATTATGAATTAATAAATTATACTTGATTTATTAAAAATATAACTTTACAAACAAAAAACATCTTTAAAATCATATTTGAACTTTGTAAATTAAAAAAAAAATAGTGAAATTCATAATGAGAACAATAACTTTTTTTATTGGATAATTGCAGCAAAAATTAAAAAAAAATTAATATCTTAGTTAAATGAACATCATTTATAAAGCCAAGCAAATTATTGTTAAATCATTGTAAAGCTATGAAATTCTGTTCTAAAATTTAAAATTGTGTTTATTTTTATTGAAATTTTACAAAAGTTCTGTACTAAGATATTTGTACATTGTTATTTATCATAATTTCATTTTTATCATTACTTTTCTTAACTTTGTATTTTTAGAAATAAAACATATTCAAATAAAATCTAAATGTAATCATGAAAACATTTGATTTTTGATAATTATTATACAAATACTTTATAAAAATAATCATAAATGTTGAAATAAATTACAGAAAGTATAAATTATTCTTGCTCTTTGCTAATAATAATAGAAGAACTAATTAAAAATAGTCTTACAACTGCTTTCTTAAAGAATCTACCATTAAGAGTCATTGTCAGTTTGCTTGTAGTATTTTCTTTGTAGAATATTGACATCTTCAGATTTTTGTAAATGAATAAATCAATATTTAGTTGTTTTTTTAAACAAATAATTTTTATTAGCAAAAACTTGTTTTACAAACTTGGAAAAGATGATTTGAATTCAATTGGATATTTTAAAGTTTATTATCAAAGAACAGACAAATAAAATGGTATATAAATTATAAAAGTTACATTTTGTAAATACATAGCAAAAACATACAAAAGTAAAAAAAGACATGGAATTATCTACTTGAAATGGGGTCAGAGTAGAAACCAGGCTCCATGTAGCATCAACAATGTCTGGAGGGACAAGCACACTCTCTCTGTTTTAATTTTTAAAATTTTACTGTAAAACAGTGAATATAATTTTTTAGATGTTGAAGCAAAAATGGCATAAATATAAAAAAAATACTAACCCTAATTGAACGGAAAAGGTCTTATTTCATGCTAACAATGAGAGTAGAAATAGAGAAGTAATAATTGAGTTAATAATATTTTTATATGTTAGAAGAGCAGGACACTGGAACAAAAAATGATGTATTGTGCCTTCGGATTTAAGACAAAGAGAATAAAGGAGATCAATGTTAGCATGCACCATTCTCTGTGATAAAAAATAATTACTAGGGTAAACTTCTAAATTGATTTTGATAAAGAAATCAAAATATAGGGTTTCAGATATTGGAATTTGAGTTTTTTATTATTTGTTTATTGGTGATAATAAGGAGAGTTGAGGATGACTGTTGACCAGCACTTTGAATCATGTTGTTAGTCTCACAAAAGAGTATTTTCCTAGAAAATGTGTTAGCTTTTACTATCAAATAAATGCATAACTGGCAAAAGTGTTGTAGATAGACACAAGGGAATCAAAAAACCTGACAGTGACAGCAGTGTCATCAAATAGTTTACAATATTATTCAACTGAAAATCAGAATTAATGATGGAAATTTTAAAAATGTTTATTAAAACAAGTCATAAATTTAACTTAGAATTAAAAAAGTTCCCTTTTAACTTACTCAAAATTAAAACTGTGAGAAGCCGTTATAATGCCAAGCAATACATTAAAATATAATGTTATTCCAAATACATGATTTATTAAATTTGTATTAAAGTAAAATATCATATTGTACCAATAAATAAAAATATCATAAAGATTATGAGAATTTCTTTATTGTATGTGAGACAGTTTGTCTCATTAATTATAAACAGTTAATAATAGAAAAAAATAATCTGAATTAAAAGCAAAAATTTTAGTTATTTTAAACAAAGTGAAAATAATATCTTTAAAAATTTGAGAAAAAAAAGTTTAAGTTTACTCATTGGATAAAATAAACATCATTTTCAATTTTTATCAATACACTGCAGGATGAAGATCTCTCCCAGTTCACCTCAGCACACTTCCTATTTCATCCATATGTCTCACATGTGATCTCTTTCCAGGTCTTTTACAATCTTTTGAAATCCAGCTTAAGATTCCAACTGCCAACTATTATCAACTTTTTTAGCAATACATTAAACCCAACTGCACTTCAATCTCTTATTTTTTCCAATGATGTCAGTAAATAAAAAACATAAGATACTCTAAATATCAAAAAGTGAATTAAACTTCATTATCATATATAGAAATAATGAATTCTCAAATGTAATACTATCTTAAATAATTTTAAGCAGTAATAATGGCTTTATTCCAAAGGATTGAAATAAAGCTGCTAAGGAAGGATGAAAAAAATTCAAATGATAATAGAAAAGTGTAATATTATGGAAAATAAAGTACTTTAATTTTGTTTTTAAATTTCAGGAAAAACAAACTAATTATACTGGAGAAATTAGAACAGTTAACTTTAGTCCACAAAGCTAATTAATAAATATATTCCACTTAAATAACCATCTTTCTCCCAGCTATAAGATTTCAAATATTTATGTAATGTGTTTAAAAAAATGTATTATGAAATCCATAATTTAAATCTTCAAAGGATTTGATGCTCTGTGTGTTAAAAATAATTACAGTATTAGCGTTTTAATTATTTTTATTCATTTTTGTTCAATGAAGTTTATCTTCCATAGTAATGCAAAATGGAGGAAGATTGAGTGCTGATAATTGAGGATAATAGATATCTATGCATAAAAAATATTTCTTTTGTTTGTTATATCAAAATCATTCAAAAATTATATATATATAATATCACACTGTTTAGTGCTAATATTTATGATGTTAAAGATCAAAATAATTGTGAATTCAATTATCATAGGGCCTCTATATACACGGTATTTGATTTTTTAAACTCCATCGTAGAAGGCTTAGATGTGTGAAATATAAAAAAACTGTAAATTCAATAATATACATATAGTTAAAAATTAAGTTATATACGTAATTAAAACATTTTGAGCACACTCACACACATGTATATATGTAGAAAGAATATATATATATACAGTATTTGTTTTCAATTTAAAACAAAAAAAAGTACAGAAATAATATATTGAATAACATTTTTTGAAATCTATCTTCTTATCAATATTTATAAATATATTTTTAATAGAAAAGAATAAAATATAATTAATAAATATACAGTGGATTAAAAGGCAATCTTTTTTTCTCAAACCTATTTTTTCATGGATATTTATAAAAGGGCCTTTTTTCAATACTTAAGAAAGTGATTGAACGATTTTTACTTATAACAACTTGTAAAATCAGTTAATGGACTCTCTAATACTTTAAATGTTTCTAATACAAGTAAAGAGATTTGAAAAGGAAACTTTAAGAACTTTTAAGAGAAAAAACAACTATAAACTATGTAAGTATTTACTTATTTTATTTTTGAAATGCATGCTCATAAATAATGCTGAACTAAAAATATAATAAGTTTGATTATGGAGAAGATGGTACATTTGTAAACAGTATTAAAATGTTTATTAATAATAATATCCTTATTAACAAATACTTTGAGTTGTGGAAAATATTTTTGGTTAATAGTTAGATTATCTATAAAAGGACAAAAATAATTTTCAGTCAATTTTTTGGGGAGTTGGAGAAGAGTAGTTAGAGAATAGATATCGAAGAGCTGTAAACAGTTAATCAACCTATTGAATTGAAATTCAATTGAAACCAGAAATAATGAAGATCTCTGCAATGATTAATCAGCTGATTTTAATATTGATGCTGATCATGTCTCCTATCAGGTGAGGAATTAGCCTTGAAAATGTACTTTTTAGAATATTTCTTGATCAAACTATTGAATCATTTATTAAAATTGTTATGAAATAGAAGATTGGGTAGAGGCTTTTATGTATATATGCTGATCATTGGTTTTATTCTGGGTATTTCTATGGAGATGAAAAAATATTCTGCTGGAAAAACATAAACTTTGAAGTGTTAAGTTGGTATCTGCTTGACCACCTGATATAATTACAATTCCAACATGCTAAATTATCTGCCTAAAGTGAATTGAGAATTGAGCATAGTGATAGATTCTTGAAGCATTAAGCCTATAACTCCAGAATAAAGTATAATAGGATTATAAATAATTTTGCTTAAAATTTCAAATAATATTCTATATATTTTGAACATCATTACACAGAAAAAAATCAAGCCATCAACATTTACTATGATAACTTAGAAATATATATATAAGATGCCCAAGACTATATATGTACAAACATCAAATTAAATGATTAGTAATTATACATAATTTAATTTTGGAAAGATTTAAGTATATGATTACTATTATAACTAATAAATTAATTATTTATATATTTTTTTAAATTCTAAACATAATTTTTTTTTTCTATTGCAGAAATTATGAAGATTTTAAATGTATGAAGGAAGCAGAGTTAGATTTTTTCCCTTTTTATCTATTTTCTGATCCCGATGAAATTACTGTGGAATAATGGTCTGAATTCCGTAAGATATCACAATAAATGAAATGCTTTAAGATAAATATCTGTATGTGTGTTTATATCCACTTACAATTGAGGAGTGTTGTTGACAGATGTATCTATTTAAACGTGTATTTTTGATTCATTTAATAATGAGTATTAATATTATTTTTTATTAATAAAAATGTTTTTATGAGAATGGCTATTTTATTTTTTCTCCTTATTATATTTATGCGACTGAACTCCATGATATGCATTTTATTAGTAAAAGACAGTAATATATATATTATACTGGATACTCGATCTATTCTGAAACAGAGTGCGCCACCAGACCACTACGTGTCTGGAAAATTTGTTTACTGTGATCAGAATAGATGATGATGATGGTTTGCGCCAACTAGACTCAGGGAGAAACAAGAGATCTTAAATTGTTTAGACAATTGAGACAAAAGCACAAAGACAAACGTCAGCCAAATTAAGTTTAAACATATTTCATAAATTTTATTATGAGAAAATAAATTATTAAATATAAGTTTATGACACAATAGATGGGGGTTAACTCAGGCGTGTACCAGACATATTAAAGGCAAAGCTATGACAGACTGACTGATCTTCTAATAAACAAATTTAAAAGGGAGGAAGCAAATTTCATTCAGCAGAGGATTCACCTAAACATTGGTTTTCACTTTCAGATATTTAAACCATATGCCCCTGAAATAGATCAAAGAATCCAGCGCCGATGAGCTGTTCAAGATCTAAAAATTGGTCAGACCTTGAATGTCCTTATATTAGTATGAGCTGCACCTATTACTATGTATAAAATAACGGTGATTGATCCACCTCAAGAACAACTGACAAACATGACTGAAATGAAGAAACAATTAAAACTGGTGAATCCCAGCCAAACGATTGGTGAAAATTACTTTAAAATTAATAATTAAAGATCCCACTAAGGGACAAGTAAATAATTAGAAAAACAGTTACGTCTGCCCAGCATTTAAAGAAAATAAACTTACAAACAAATTCTGAGTACACGCTCTGACAAATTTAAAGCACACATAATAAATACAAAAAGAAATCTATCGGAGAGTGCACATGAGTACGAAATATCAAAAGTTTAAATACTCTAGCAGAATGAAAGTATTGCTTACCTGTAATTTAAGAAAGGATAAATTTTATCTTCCTGCTGATGACTTATAAAATTACAAAGAAAAACACAATTCTAATTTCCACCTTTAGAGATATTAGAAATGAAATCTCCACCTGCGAAAATCAGACAATAAAGTCGTCAGCCAAAAGAGTTTTGGAGGTTTAGCAAGAGAGCAAACATAGAGTATAAAATTAATTATTGAATACTAAATAATTACAGGTAAGCATAAAAAAAATATATACAAGACTGCTAAAGCATTTACAAAAGCGAGGCATAAAATATAAAACTCATTTGTCACTCTCCAATAAACAAAACTGAAAGCAAATTGGAATCTTAAAACTAAGATTCCAAGACACACTACAAAATATTGGAAACCCAGCCAAGATTAAATATGAGGCTATATTGATTTAAGAATACACATTTATGATCACATTGAGCGGAGATTTAATGAGAATTAATTTACCCTGGGAAGAATAAAAATGAAAATAGTTACCTTTCGGTAAAACAAAGTTCATGTAGAGTGCACACTTTTACTTAAGTTCATTTTCAGGTTCTTTAGACAGCAAGGTAGATGTAGAGAGGTTCCGGCTTTCTTTAGGTGTTCAAGGCATTACTGGAGCAAACTTGGAAGTCAGGGATCCGTCTTTTGTGGAGTTAGCAAGCCACTCGGGTGGTGGTAACAAGTATAGAATTTTTCATTTTGTTGCAGGCAAAAGTATTTAATCACAGCTGATGTCCTTTAAGAAATTAAATGTCCACGCTGATATAAATTCTCACTTGATAAACAGCTTGTCTATCAATGGATGAATTAACTGACACTCCAAATTTTCGGGGCTATTTATACGTTGCTCCATTTCCCGCGAAACACTTTCCTTGTTGTCCAATGTCTACACCTTAGGCAGGGCAAATATTAATCTCCCACTCAATCTATCTAAGAATTCTACCCAGGGTTTATTGAAATGAAAACAACAACATAAAAATCAAATCTCCGCTATAAAAATTGTTTATAATAATCAAAATAAAAGCAACAGGAATGCAATTAGCTAGCCAGCTTGTTTTTAAATCAAATGGATTTAAAAACAGGCGGTATATGAAAACTATTTTAAAATAAATCGAAAAACATTTTTTAAAAAAATCCGTTTTACATATAAACGCTTGTGTTTTGATACACGCATTCTTTTTAAATAATAATGAAAATTTAAACCCTAAACGTTTAATTAAAATTAAAAGCTTAATAAATTTCTTTTTTTTTTTTTTGTTTAATAACAATACCATTGAACCGGATTTCAATCAAGTTCGATATATATATATATATGAGATTAATATCATCAACATTGTGCTCTGCTCTCACGTAGCAACTGGAAGCAATAACAAAGAAAAAACGTAATATTTGTAAAGGTTAAACACAAATCGCCATTCTACTGAGGAGATGATATAATAATAAATTTTGCCCTTTTTTAATAGCCACAAATACGAGATTTATTTACACAAAGTATTACCTTTTTTTAAAGGATAATTTTTTAGCTGTCCAAAAGAGATTTGCTTTATAGGCAAATGATTTTTCTATATATTTAAACATTATTATTAAAAGAATGATTTCACAATTCACTTAAAATGAAATAGATTCGACTTGATCATCATCACTATTTTTATGAATGTATATTTGTAAATAATAAGAAAACCTATATTATCATTCACATAAGTTTAACATATCAATGCATATAGCTGCACATTTCTCATTATAACTGTATAAACACTTCATTTCTATTGCATTTGATTATCCAAAACAGTGCATAATCATTAGCAGATGAATTTCATATTAGAAATTTTATGATTTTCATGCAAATTTAATCATAGTTATATTTAATATATTTATATAATTATAAACATATAGATGAAATAACTCAAGCACTCTTTATAGTATTTCACGAATATTGGACTGGATACATTTCTCCTTTTTACTTTCAAAAATTAAAACTTTATTTATACATTAGAGTGGATACAAAGGAAATCAATGATAGGATAAAATTATATCAATAAGAAAGTTTCAATGAATACATATAAATGTGGTATGCAAACCATGTATATAGAAAAATCAAAAGTTGTATTAGATCAATAGTATAGTCTCAAGAGCAGCATAAGAAAATCATGATAGTTAATTAATGCAAGTGTGAAAGAAACATAATTAAATATAAATAAAATCAAAGATTACACTAATGTCTTAAGGCAATGCGTCATATGTTTAATTAGCTAAGAATATAAAGTAAGTCAAACCTATGTATAAGCTTTGGAAATTCCATTGATTAATGATACATTTCTCCTTTTTATTCTTATTGAATTCCCTCCTATTACAATATACAGTATAAGCAATATAAAAAGAAATCATTGTTTTTATACGCCTTAACTATATGATGCATATTCTGTTGGAGAGAATATTAAAGTAAAACAAAATCATTGTTGGTTTAAATATCACCCTGTTAAAAATAATTTTATTTGTCTTAGATTTTTAAACTAAATTAATAATTAGTGTAATAAAACATTGATTGAAAGACATAGTTATTTATTTTGAGTTTAGTAAAAAAAAAAAGAACATAGTAAAAATTTCTATCCAAAAAGTTACCTTAAAGTAACTAAAAAAACTCAAGCCATTTCAAGCTTTTCTTTTTTTAAAGAGATGTGTGGCTGAAAGAATATAGCTATGAGGCATTAAAAATATTTTGTATAAATTTCAGCTAGAATTGTGCATTGTTTCTATGAAACTCTAATATAAATAATTTATTAAATTTAAATAAAGATGAAGAAAATATGGGAGCTGGAATTGAAGTAAAATGTAAAAACGTCTATGAAACAAAGGAATAATAACAATGTGAAGAATATAATAATTAAACTTCAAACTAGATACCATGTTTCCCTGAAGATAAGACTATATCTTATACTAATTTTTACTCCAAAAGATGGCATAGAATTTATTTTCAGGGGATGTTTTATTTTTTTTGTACAAAAATATACATTTATTTAATTACAAAAATCTAATATTTATTCAAATACAAAAATCTACATTTATTTAACAGCATGTAAATAAATTTTACTAGACTTGAATACATATTGTTTAGGGTTGTAATCTTATCATGGAACATTTTCATTTAGTATAAAAATATTAAAAGTTATTTACATTCTGTTTAATTAGTAATATTTAATTTAAAATAATGTATTTGGCTTGATTAATTTATGGACTAAAATCACTGTTTAATAATAAGTTACAGCCTTTCCAGATATAAATGTTGATTTATGTACAATATATATGGTTGGAGATCAGATAAAATAGGAATTCTAATATCAGATTGAATAAATGGGCATTGATAAATGAAAAGTAAAATTGTATTTGGCAGTATGTTAAAAGTGATTAGTTATGAATCTGTCTGTTAAATAATTCTGAGTAACTTTTGTTTAAATACAAAAATCTACTTTTATATCTATTTATTCATATTACTTTATAATTCAACATGTCCATTGTGTGTTTTAATGAGCTGACAATCTTAACTAGGGATTTCTTTTGGAGTAGGGCTTATATTATCAGCATTCTGAAAAATCATTTTAGGGCTTATTTTCTGATTAAGTCTTATTTTCAGGAAACACGGTATAACAACATTTAAATGACAAAAAAAAACTAATTTACAAATAGAAAACACCAATTACAATTAAATAATAAAATTGCTTGAATTTGTAAAGAAAGAATCATTAAAGAATCCCTATATATAAATAAATATGATTCTTGCTATAATGTTGGCAGACAAAAAACTTCTATTTGTTTAAACAATAATTTAAATAAATTATTGAAAGAGACTCTATAAAATATCAATATCGATTTAAGAAAGAATAGAGCAATTCAACATTTTTTTGATAATTTAACAACTAGAATATTTAAATCAAAGTTAATGATTACTTTGTTTTTTTTTTCATTGTTTTCATTGTGAAGATATGGTAGAGAACTGAATACATTGGAGAGCTAAATTTACACATGGTGTTGAAGTATTCCAGAAAGAAACATTTTTTGTTGAGGAAACTGAAAGATAATATTATGAAATAATAAATAAACAGAAAATTGAACAAGCATGTGGATGTATTTGTGGTTCACAGACTGGTTTGTGTAGCACCTGCAAAACTCATTTTTAAAGTAGTTTTTTTTGTCTCTCTCTTTCTCCTTCTCCTATTTTTTTTGAAGTTGGAATAACTAATTTTTTTTGAATGTCTGTTTTTTACTACTACTACTACTACTACTACTACTACTACTACTACTACTACTACTACTACTACTACTACTAATACTACTACTACTACTACTACTATTATTATTATTATTATTATCATCATCATTATTATTATTTGTATGTAAAAAATATTTACAAATATGCAAAACTTCAGGATTTAGTATGCTTTATTTCAGAAAATGTAACACAAATATACATACAATCTTATTAGAAATAAGCTTTATATGGTATAATTAGCAAGGTATGCTTAGCATGCTTTTGAATCTTTAATCATAATAGTCATAATCATAGCATTGATGGTGAGAAAAAAATTCTGGTATTTATTATGGAACAAGTAACAATAGAGAATTTCAATATTTGAACATTAAATAAGTTAGTCTAGTGATCATTTTATTGAAGGGGGGATAGGAATCTTTTTTGTTAATTGTGTGTTTATCTCTGGAAATATGCCAGGTCTCATTCACTTTGCATTTGGCACAATTACATTCAGAGAAGACATCATTAGCAGAAGTAGATTCAAAAGTGTGGCTTAGGTTAGATTCATGCTCATAAAAAATTAATTTAGGGGCAGTATACATTTTGATTCAGTTATATAAATATTGATGTTGTGCAATTCAAATGGATAGATTGGTATGTGACAACCCATAATGAACTGCACAGTTAATATGGCTGCATCCAATTTTGTAAACTATTTGACATATCAGCTCTAAGGGCAGACTATTTTTGTCTTGTTAATTAGACAATTCAGTGAGGGAAAGGTGCAAAAGCAAATTGGGGAATTAAAGCACAGACTTTGATAATGTGATGGGTAGCACTAGGCATATAACACAGTGATATACAAGGTTTTTAATTGGATGCAATGGGCAGATGTTTAATTTTAGAATAAAAATTTTAAACAGTTTGAATGGGAGCTGTTTTTTATATCCATTGTTGCATAGATCTTTGATATAAATTTTGATATTTTTTGTATCAGATTCAAATTTACACAGATAGGAGTTCCTATACAAAAATGCCTTGAGAGTTTGGTATAATAGATCTAGGGAGTGTGGCATCTTGAATGTGCAGAAGATTCACAAGTAATAGTAAAAAATTGCATATTTATAGGAGTAATGATAAAAATTACATTTTAATATTCTCACTATTTTGATTTATTTATTTAATTTATAGATATATATTATTAAAATTCTGAGAATGGCATATATTTACAGAAATCAAAATGTTAGAAATTTAATTAAAAAATAAATTAAAATTTTTTTTCAGTGATTTTGATAGTAGAAAAGAGTGAATAAAAATTAATTATTAACATATGTGTGTACATTAAATGTTAAAAATTCAATTAAAAAAAATCAAAAAAGGGTTCATAAAAATAATTATTAATATATAAGTACATTAAATATTGATTTGATACAAATTTTTGTCCAAATATATGTATATTATAATCTTATATTTTTCTAGGGGAATTAATAAACATAACCATAATCTGTGGAAAAAAATATTGGCTTTCTTTTCATGTTAAATTAAGTAAATCAATCACTATTATTGGTAAAATGGCAAATGATAGGACTAAAAGTGAATTTTAAAATTCTCTTATAGTACTATCTATTATAATAAAGTGATAGAAAGTTAACCAACATGTCTTCTGAACAGCTTTTATTAACCAATGTGTAACAAAAATACAGGCATCTTAATTTCCTCCTTTTCAAAACAATGCAATTGATTTTATTTTGTATATGCAAACAAAAAACACAGACACAAAATTAATAATGTAGAAAATATACAAGATAAGATGTACTAGACCAACTACAATAAAACATAATCTTTGAAATATTAATTTAATAGTTATATTTTGAAAAATGAACAATCAATATTAATTTAACTAGAACAATAAAGTTTGTCATTCCTTTTGAGTGTATATGTGTGTGTGCATAAATTTTTCTATGATAAAAGAAATTTAAAAAGTTAGCAGTGTAAATTAATTAAATGGAAATTATTTTATTGTTTAATAAAATTCAGCTAATAGGTTATTTATTAGATATATTTATTAATACAATTTTGGAACTTTAAAATATAATCAAACTAATTATTATTATATAATATTGTGATATTATAAATTATTTATAAGCAAGATAAATAATTGTATATTTTATTTGTAGAGTAATAATTTAAATTAAGGTATAGCATTAAAATTTTAATATTTAAGTTTATTTTAAAAACATCTCAAAGTTTGTGTTTTTAAAATTCCCAGACACTCAAATTTGCCTGCAATTGATTATTACCATAGCAAAGGAGCAAATTTTACTCATAAAATTTTGAAAAGCAAAGAACTCTGGGTAATATTGAATGATATCACAGTCTACATGATAATAAGTTATAAATTTCATCTCCTGTCAAAAGTTAGTCAGTTTTCACTAAGGACTATATTAAATTAAATTTTTAAATTAGCCATCTTGTTCAACTTGTTCTGCATGGAAGAATATAGAAACCTACTAGGCATTTTGCCTAGCTGGCAAAATGTATCTTTTCATCAGCCTAAATGAATAAATTGCAACAGCTATATGGATTATTGCTGAATATTATTCAAAAAGAAATCAAACTTAAATGTTTTAAGTCATCAATAGAATTTATAAAATCACCTATGGAATGTTCTACATATAAAATATTTCAGAAATCATTCATCTCTTCTTTGAATTTGGATTAATTTGCTTGAAATAATATTAATTACCTTTCTCTGTGGATTTATTGAATGTTAAAACTTTGTACAAACTACAGGTTAACATTAAACATACAATTGTTCATATAAAAGCTATTTAAAAATCTATGATGATTGATGAAAGTAATTCCAACCAATGAATTATTTATTTTCTACATTTTAACTACAGCTGGATGAATTCAACTTGCTTAAATTAATGGATTATCAAACCATTGCAATTAAAGTATAGGATAACATTAATCATTAGGATATTATTCCCTTATTGCTTCCTAAATCATTAACTTGCTTATTTTCTGCAGAACTACAGTTCTAACATCACCTCAAAGATAATGGATTTATAATTATTGATGTTATAGCCATGAATATGACAAAGACATTATAAAGTATTAAATAAAATTTTCTAAAATAGATTAATTGTTACAACCATGCTGGAATAGAAGTAATAGTTGTAACTTACTGCAAACCTTTGGAAAATCAGACTATTAATCTGTGTTTTGTATCTCAATTTTCAAATGGATTATTATATAATATGGATTTAATGTCAAATGTATATTATTAAAATTATTGCTAATAAAACTTTAAAAATCTTTGGATGCTACTTTTAAAGTGTGACATGCTTAAATATAATGTTTTTGAGCTGTGCAGTGGATTTGGGGATTATTGTTAAAATGATTGGCTACTGAATTTTATTCTCAAATTATGGAATTATTTCTTTATAGTTATTGTATTTATATATTAATAAAGGTCTCAAGAGAATGCTGGTGTATAAGAAGGTACAGGTAACAACTACTTTATATTATGATTGAGATTTGGGTATAGATGTAAAGTCTATTATTATATTTTGTATTAAAGAAAGGTTGCATTAAGTTAAATTAATTTACACATCCCACAAACCTGTTATGTTTATGTTTTATTTGTCTTTGTTTTCAGTATCACGTTATTCAGTCATGAAACATTCTGAATAGATAATTCAATTACCAAGATATTTACCTTCATTTTGCCTAGTAAAGATTATATATAATTTGATGGTTGCTATTCCATGTAACAAAGCACTCTTGTGGTATTAATAACTCTAAAATTTATTAATTAATTGAGGTTTGATCCAACTAAATATTGAAAATTTAATATATAATATAAGCATGGGCAATGGATTCAGTTGTGCCACTAAGAAATATAATGGTTATGAAGTTATGTATAGTATAGTAGTAATACAACTGCTAGGTTAACAATTTGCTTGTTTCTAATATTGTTGAGTAATTAGATCAATCTTAGAAATGAGGTTGCTAATGGACTGATTGCCACTGTGAAAAATTAAGAACATCATAAAACAATTCTCTCCATTGTAAATAATGGGTAGGCATTTAATGAATAGTGGAAAACCTTCTCCAACAGAGTGTTTTGTATTTATATCACTTTATTGACCATTACACATAATCATATCCAATTGTTAGATTATTATTAGATTATTTAAAGGGAACAAATAATAATATTTGTAATTATTTTGCATAGAACTTTTGATATTAGAAGTTTATTGTTCATTAATATTTTGTTGTTTTGTTTTTATATAATTGTTATTAATAATAAAGTAATTGTTATATTTATAACATAATTGTCTGTCATTACTGAAATTATCAACTTGTTACACATTATCAAAATAAAAGGGTTTTGTACTTCTACTTTGTTAAATTAATTTTCTCTATTGAATCCATTTGTATCATTTATTATTTCAGTCTGTATTTGTTATATAAATCCCAATAAGATATGGTGAGGTGCAACAAAATCTATTTGATACCTTATTCATACCTTGGACAAGTTAATCCTAAATATTAATTTTACATGTAATTAAATAAATAATTTAATTATATTTATTTAAGACTCATGAGAGTATTAATTGATTTAACCTTACTTTTAATCCAAGGAATGAGAGAGTTAACTGCTAGCCATATCTGAATAAACATACTTATTATCTTAGTGTAAATCTTTATCCATTGCACATTGCAATATAGTCAGTGCGCACATTAAGATTAATTTCGTAAATCCATTAAAGTACTCTAAGATATTTAACTATTGTAATAATTATACATATCCAAATTTTTATACAATAATTATTTCTTATTATTGTTAGAGGAATATAAAAAATATATGTTTATTTTAGTTTATTTTTAGTAAATGCATACTTAATCTCAAACATATTCCACATTAATGTATTCATCTCAACCAATTGTCTTTTCCTCCTGCATGATTGCGACCTGAAAATTGGATTACAATATATTTATATAATGACAAATATTATGTTTTTACAGATGATTGTCCAATATAAGGCATGATAATCATATCTTTTATACATATAATTCTTTACAAGTGATTTTTCAAGTTTGTCGTCATTAGTTGAAAAGATAATTTTTTAAAATATGTATTACATTTTTTTATTGTTCTGTTACCTCTTTTTGCTTTTGCAGAATTAATAGTAAAAACATTCAATATCTTATTTATCTCATCAATGGTATCTGGAATTTTCTTAATTGACATATCTTTATCAGTGAAAAAATTTCTGTTATTTATGAAAATTTTGTATTTAATTAATGTGTTTAATTTATTTCTATCATCTACCCAGCATGCTTAACTAACATGACTGGATTTAATAAGGTAAAATAACTCATTAAATTATTATATTGTTTATTTTTGTTATCAAATAATATAAATAAATTAATATATTAAAAGTCGAAAAATTTACTTTAGGAATTGATCCCAATAAAATTACAAGTAACGACTTTTATAAACTATTATATCAAGTTTTAAAATAACTATGCAACTAATTCTCACACTCAAATCAATAGTGCCCATTAGCTACTCATGAGAATTAGTTAGTATTTCATCATAACTTTGGTGGTTTGATAAATTAACTATCTTCTTGGATAACTGATAAGTTTCTGTTTTGTGGCTTTCTAAAAAAAATGAGATCTTTTCTAATATATCGTTTATTGTAGTTAAATCACTTAAAAAACTTTCATTTTCAAAATGGTTTTCTTATTCCAGTTTCATTATATCTATTTGCTTAGTTTTGCCCACACTTCTAACAATTATGCACTTGTGACTTGTTGCAATAGAAGTCAAACTTTGCATGTATTAAAAATAAACAAATCACTAGAACAAAATAAGTTAAATATACTTTTAAATCAATAATCTAATATATTACATACATAAAACATATAGATAACTAAAATAATATTAGGATTAACTTTATTTACATGTTGTTTATTAATTTAATCCAAAAGTTTTTTTAAATATAGAAACTTATTCACAGCATTCAATCCCCATTTTCATCTTCAGTGGAAATAAACTATGTTTAAAGACAACTTCTGCTGAGTGCTGCTTCACTTTCTGATATTGATGACTTCTTGCTTGCTTGTTTTTTTAAGTGTCATTTTATAGAATCTCATTCTTTGGAGTAACCTAAATTTCTCAACATCATTTTTCAATCAGTTTATTCTTGCATTAGTTTTCTTCTTATCAAGCAATCAATCAGTTTGTTAAATGTAAGATTTTATTTTAAATGTAGTTTTTCAATTATTTCCATGTTCCATTGTTTATTATTTTAACTCTTTGAATATATTTAGATATATTTATCAAGTAATCCGTTTTTTAAACTTGCACTTATTTATATTCTGTTTGTGCATGCATTAATTTTTATTTTTATTTGAATCATATGAATAACTCCTTTTTTATTTGTCTAAATCAAATACACAGTATTACCCCATTTCATGCCAGGCAATAGCAATGTTCTCCAGAGTTTAATTAGTAATCATCTAAATATGGTGAAGGTTATTTTATAAGGCTAACCTTCTTATACTCATTAATGACTTTGATGTATTAATTACTTCTACTTATCCAACAATATAGTTTCTGTATCCTTTGCAGATAACATAGTTTTCATTATTTTGTTAATAGGGACAGTTTTTATTACTATTATGGTTCCATTTATTGAGCACTATGTGTACAATTCTATTGGATGGCCATTTAAATGACATCAAGAATGTTGTCAAAAATTGCTTGAACATACACTATCCCAGTTGAGATTATTTTAATAATAGGTTTTTTTTTTATTATTATTATTTTTCTTTCTAGATTCTCCTTCCTAAATTTTGTTCTGATTGCACAATATTTTTTTTGCTACTTGCCTATTTCTCTGGAACAATGTTGGAAATCATAAGACAGAGCTTTCATCTCATTAATATCTCTTCAGATGACTTTTCTATAATTGTAGATAGAATAATATGCTAAGACAGCATATCAACATTTGTAGTTTTTGTATGTATCAATATTAAATTTAATTGATATCTGTTTTAACTATGTAATGCATTTCTTAGCTACTTTTTTTGATACAGTGTGATATGGCAGAGTTTTAAAATGTTAGTTTTGCCATTCCATTATAAAGTTCTCAAATTCAATTGAAACAAACTATATATCATTTATCGGTAACAAGAATATTTGTTGATTTATAATATTCAAATGTTTTTTTATTTCAAAATCCTAATTGTTTTTATTAAACTTTATTTTTATATAGAATCTGTAGACATCTTTTGAAATAAACTCACATGATTAATTTGCAGATAACTCCAGAGTTTTTCAACTTCTAGATATATACTAAATTTTCTTTAATAGTGCATTTGAAGCTCACATTTTCTGCACTTTGTTAGATAGGCTTCCAATGTCATAATCAATTCCAATATAGCACACATAATTGAGTATAAGAATTTTAATCCTTCATATAATAAAATATGATATGGTGCTGCAATCCTAATGATTTTCCAGATGTTTGTTGAGTGCATCTTTCTTTAACCAATTTACAAGCATGGGAAGCCAAGATTGGTCTTCATTCATGGTGCTAAGATTGATTATTTATTAGTTTCAGTTCCAAATTGACTGCATAATTGATTGCTATTTTAGTTTTATCTCATATTTTGCATTTGGGTAAGTAAGCATCTATCTGAAAACGTTATCCAATATACTTTTATGCCTAAGGATTTAAACTATTCTTGCGTAGAAGTGTATTACATTAATTTCAGATTTAATATTTTATTGGTGCTGAATAACTTTAACACCATCTTTATTGTATTAATACTTAACATTTGAACCTCTTCCTCTTAATATCTATTCTCAATAATTTGGGATAGTCTTTAATATTTTTACATAATTATGTTAAATATGTCTGTAATTTAAGAGATATTCTAGTTTTATTATCTATTTTTATTTCAATGGTTTTAATATAGATTTTTATTGTTACCACTATCAAATAGAAAGTATCATTATCCTACTTTTACTTCCAATATTAAATTTGCTTGCTACAGTTTTACACTTCTGATACTTTTTTTTTACTCTTTTTATTTTTAATACAGAAAACTCTCATTAGGTTACCTATTTTGATACAACTTTTTTATCTTTGCAATTACATTCCTTTGCTATATAGTCTATGTTTTCACAATAATGAACACAGCATATTCTTGGTTTTTTTTTTTCAGAACTTGTTTGTGAGCAATGTTTTTGATAATTTTAGTATAATAAAAGATCAGACATAGTCTGGAGATACACATTTTTTTACAAGACTTGTTTTCACAGGTATTCCTTAAAGTAAATGATACACACATTTATTAGTTATTTCTCATAAGACTTCAGTATAATAACCACAGCTCTTCACCTTAGTACTTAACATAAAGATATAGATGAGCAATAAGTTTGGAGAATTTAGGGCTCAAATTATAATTATCTTGATTAATTCTGATAGAAAATACTTCTATGATCTTTGAGTTCACAAAACCTCATTATTATTTGTATTATCTATGGATCTGCAAAAATTAATAAGGTAGTAATTTTTGTAGTATCATTTTTATAAAATTAATAATGAAAATATTATCTATAAATTTTATACAGGTTTACTATTTCAAGTTATTATAAAGCTTAAATTAATTAGTACTTTGCTGTGTTATTGGTTAGTTTTTATCAGTTCTGGCTGGTTGAATTTCTTGAAAGGTCAATTACAAAGATTTTCTGCTTGTACTAGTTGCTATCTTCATTTCAGACTTATAACAATAAATACAATAACTATCAAATCTAATAAGAATCAAACATAATATATATTAAACCAAAGAGATCATCGGAGCAACTTAAGTTTAAAATATTTTTGCTTCAATAACCAATGAAATAGTAAATAAAATGATATTAAAATTATCTTTACCTACATGTTTTTTTAATCTTAAGAGATTCTTATATTATAATACAGACCAAGAAAGCCTGCTCAGAATCCTAAATTCCTGTTTTCATCTTCAGTGAAAATGTCTGAATATGAAGACAATTTAAACTTCCTCTGAATGCTGCTTCATTTTGACCACAGATCTTATTCATTGATTCCAAGAAACTTCTTGCTTACTGGTTTTCTAAACTTGTTTTATAGATATCATTTTTTGAAATAATCTGAATTCCTTGAGAATGTTTTTTTAATCACTTTATTTTTTTACTAATTATTTGGTTTTTCTTTATCTATTAATTAATAGGTTTATTAAAATAGTAGATCTTATTTTAAAATGATAGATAATTACATTTCTCAATATACAATTTTTTTTAATAGATTGTCCTGTCCAACTAATATAATTTTAAAACTTATACTAGTTTATAATCTAAGTTTGTGTGTTTACTATAATTTTTTATTTTTATCTAAACATCCATATATAACCATTTATTCATTCACATAAAAATGACTTACATACATTGTACTATTAAAATAAACATACAAAACTTCCTATGGCTTCTATATCATTTTTGTGGTATGCCGGCTGCCGACCAGGATTCAAAAATTCTTCCTATTTTCAACACTTAAATCTTATTTAAAATATTATGTGATTGTTTTTTAATGTTTTGTTTTGATTTGATTCAAAATATATATATTTTTTCATTTTTATTATATCTTATGTTCTTTTTTTTTAATCATTTAAATCATTTTTTCAATTTCTTTTGATTTTTGCTTCAAATAATATATTAATTTCATTTTTATTACATTTTCTTTATTCTAGTTTCTTTATTTCTGTTGAAATAAGCATACAAGGCATCACATAACTTGCAAATTAATATCATTATTTTAACACTATTGGACCTGTTTTTTTTTTCTATTTAAAAAATTTCAACCTTAAACCGATTAGAAATATTTTTCAATTTCTTTTTGGTATTTATTAGAAGTATAGTAATATTTGAATACAAGTATAATTTATATACTTGAGATTTAGATATAATTACAGGGGGTTTGAATACAGACTTTCAAGCTCCCTTCAGCTATCCATTCTATCTTATACAACCAGTACACATGGTCACATACAAGTGAAAAAGATAAATCATCTTCAATATATGTATTTTGTGCTGAACCAGTACTAATCAATTGGTTCAGATCATCATCTCCCACAAGTTTTTTAACTTGCATTTTTGTTTATCATAAATGTACCTTTGAGGTCTTTCTTGCAATGATATAGATTGCAGAGGCATCTACTATGTGGTGATGCTGAACTGAGATCAGACCCATATAGCTATCTGGTTTGCTATGCTGAATTTGAAGACATTACGTGTCTAAAAAATTCACGCTTGCAAGCTGAATAGAAATTGTTTCATAAACACTCAGAGTTTGTATTTAGATCTAGTTTCTTTATTCCTGTCTTTCACTGACGATAGCAAATAGCTTGAAATCATGATCTGAAAGTGGAATTATAGTTAGAGATAGTGAATACTAACTACTCTGACGTTTATGTAAACGAAACATACGCTTGATAGGTGTTTTTGGTAGAACGCCATCTGTGGACATAAATACAAGCGTTAGCAAGTTTTTTAACTTGCATTTTTGTTTATCATAAATGTACCTTTGAGGTCTTTCTTGCAATGATATAGATTGCAGAGGCTTCTACTATGTGGTGATGCTGAACTGAGATCAGATCCATATAGCTATCTGGTTTGCTATGCTGAGTTTGAAGACATTACGTGTCTAAAAAATTCACGCTTGCAAGCTGAATAGAAATTGTTTCATAAACGCTCAGAGTTTGTATTTAGATCTAGTTTCTTTATTCCTGTCTTTCACTGACGATAGCAAATAGCTTGATATCATGATCTGAAAGTGGAATTATAGTTAGAGATAGTGAATACTAACTACTCTGATGTTTATGTAAACGAAACATACGCTTGATAGGTGTTTTTGGTAGAACGCCATCTGTGGACATATATATATATATATCACAGATGGAGCTTTACCAATAGCTCATCAAGCTTTGTTTACAAAAATGCAGAGAGAGAATTGAAATTTCAATATCTCTTTCAAATTGTCTTCAACCTTTAAACCATGGTTTCAAACTAATTGGCTTTCATCAGTAAAGGGTATTAGAAACTAGATCTAAAACCCCAACTCTATTGAACAGCATATATGTAAACTGTTCCTATCAGCTTGAAAGCACGAATTTTTTAGATACGTAAATATCTTAAAATCCCTTTACTGACAAAAGCCAATTAGCTTGAAACCATGGTTTAAAGGTTGGGGGCAATTTGAAAGAGATATTGAAATTTCGATTCTCTTTCTCTGCATTTTTGTAAACAAAGCTTGATGAGCTATTGGTAAAGCTCCATATGTGACCATAAAATGCAAGCTATAGGCAGGTTAAAAAATTTTTAATTTGTTTTTGTTTATCATATATATATATAATGAGTGTTCAGTTTATATTAAGATAGCAAATCTTTAAATTTTAATAATATGGGCATGACAATAATATTGGCATTAACAAGGAATTTGAGTATTTCATCATCAGATTTTTAATGGCATGGATGGCTAAAGTGCTAGACTGAGAAGAAGATTGAAGTCTGTCCATTAAAGTTTAAAGATTTGCTATTTTAATATAAACAAAGTTTGGATTATATACATGTGTGAGAAATGGAGATATGGATTAACTGATGAATGCTGCGTCTGCATAAAATATATATATTGAAGATCATTTATATTTTTCACACGTGTGTGGACAAATGTATCAGTTGTATGAGATAGATTGAATAGCTGAAGAGAGCTTGAAAGTCTGTGTTCAAATCTGCTATAATTACATTTAAACTTCAAGTATATGAATTGTGCTTCGATTTGAAAGATTACAGATTCAGTCTGTAACCTGCCTATTCCTCTTCTATGTATTAAAATGAAAAAAATCCTACATGTCAGAATGACTTGGGTTCAATATGGGTATGATGATATATCAACAGGGAATAAGGGCATTCCATCACCAGGTTTCAATAGTATGAATAGTTGAAGGGTGAAGTGGAATTGAGGCATGTTCATTAAAGTTGAAAATTTGTTATTTTAATATAAACCAAACACTGATTATATATATATATATATGTGTGTGTGTGTGTGTGTGGCAGATGATAATCTGGATCAACTGATGAGTGGTGGTTCAGCTTGAAATACATATAGTGGAGATCATTTATAATTTTCACACTGTGTTGTCATGTGTATTGGTTGTATGACATAGAGAGTGAATATCTGAAGAGAGTTTGAAAATCTTAATTCAAATCCCCTATAATTAAAGATATAGTAATAAACATAAAGTTTATCAAAAAATGATTAGAATAATTTATTAGCTACATATATTTTGTTGCTTCATTTAAAGACAGTTCAATATGATGAATTAAATAATGATAAAGCAGAAACTTGGATAATTTCGATAAAAGCTTTGTCCAAATGCCAGATCATTTTTGCTAATATTATATTAACACTATCTGAACAAATTCAATAAGATTTTTAGTAAATAATTTTCCTTAAAATCACATTAAAGTTTAAAAAATTATGTTTGATGTTTTTCCTTTGAAAAAATAATTAATCAAAATAGTAAAATTTCAATTACTGTCTATGACAATAATTAAAATGTTTGCTATTTTGATTAATTACTTTTTTCAGAAATTTGCTTTTTTTATTTCTATGATAGTTTAGTAATAGTTTTAATTATAAATTTAGAATTTAAAACTTTTCAAAGTCATTACTATTTTTTTTTGTAAAACAATTATTAATTTCATTTTTATAATTAGAAGGGATTTGAACTCAGATTTCAAGCTGCCTACAACTATCCACTTCATCTTATACACATGACCACATAATGTGAAAAGGATAAATGATGTCCACTATATGTATTTCATGCTGAACCAGCACTCATCAGTTGGTCCAGATCATCATTTCCCACACATATATACCATCAGTGTTCAATTTTTATTAAGATAGCAAAACTAGTTCATTAAAGTTTGAAGATTTTCTATTTGAATATAAACTGATCTGATGAATGCTGATTCAGCATGAAATATATATATATATATATATATATTAGATATCATTTATTTTTTCACAGGTATGTGGTGTATATCTAATATATATATATATATATATATATTAGATATCATTTATTTTTTCACAGGTATGTGGTGTGTATTGGTTGTATAAGATGGAGTGGATAGTGGTTGTAAGAAGTTTGAAAAGTATAGATAATATACATGTATCTAAATAACTTCATTTTTATAAATAGTCTATTGATTTTATTATATAGTAAATTGTATTAAAATGTTTACAGTCTCATTCAAATTTTTATTGGCTTTGCCAATATTTTAAAAATTTCCATTGTTTTAAAGTGCATCCTATTGTATCCATGTTTTATTTAACATGAAAGATGTTTTTTTTTTTATGTAGCAAAGTAGCCTGATTAAAGTCATGCACTTTTACAAATATGCTTACTGACAGAATCTGTAAATTTTTAGTATTTTCTACATTTAAAGATTTTAATTGTGAAAATCATTGAAATTTGATATTCCTATCATTATCAATAAGGATCTGTTTGCCTGAGATATTTTAGTTTTCTATTGTAATTCTTTATTTTCAGTATTATTATTCTCACCATCAGCTGCTTCAATCAGCTTTTTTATGTTCAATTTTCTTATTCTTACCATAAATGCTTCTCTCATCTCCTCTGATCATAACATATTAAGTCTGTACACCATTTTGTTACAGTTTAAAACCTGTTTGGCTTATTATATTTTTAAAAATACTAAAGAAATTTGTCAAGACTAAGCTGTTTTCCATTTTAAAAATATTCAATTAAATAATATGAATTTGCAAAAAGTAAACTGAAATGTATGCACTTCCTTATGACAAAATAACAATTGTTCATCATTTTAAATTTTCAAAACAAAATCTGTACATAATGAATTAATTTTGGAGATCTAAATATAATTCAGATCTTTTGCTTTAATATAGTACTATATCAGAAACAATGTAAAACTGAAATATGTAATTCTAAGTAACAGTAAATTTGGATAGCAGAAGGAAGCTTGACATTAATAAAATTGTATAACATCAAGAATTGTTACGTATATAAGTAAGATTGCATAATTAGCTACCAAAAGCCTTTAAAAATTTTAACATTAATACAAGGCATTGGTGCATAGTGGCTAAATATTATTAGTGCTTTTACCAGCAACAAGGCTAATAATATACACTATTTTCAATATAGATGAGAAATCTAGTTTTCAATTTTAGCTAAATATTATGACAGTTTTTAAAAAATATATAATTTCAAAGTATATAAATCATGAATCCAAACTTATTTTAAAACATATTAGATAAGCAGCATATCTTAAAATTATTACTCTTAATATAGCTGACATAATAGGTGTTCTTATTCATAAGGCCAATTTAAATTCATGATCAAATTATATTTATATTTCTCTTGGGACTAATGCATAATAAAACTGTAACTATTAGTAGATGGTGTTGTAATAAATGTCATCAATGCACTTCTTTCCATAATAAGCAAAATCTTATATATTTAATAATAGGAGTATATCAATACTGTTAATTTTCATTATAAAATACAGTGAAGTAGTGTGATATCTATTATATTTTGCTCCAAACCTCCTAATATA
Source organism: Epiperipatus broadwayi (assembly GCA_028023455.1). Taxonomy (NCBI): domain Eukaryota; kingdom Metazoa; phylum Onychophora; class Udeonychophora; order Euonychophora; family Peripatidae; genus Epiperipatus; species Epiperipatus broadwayi. The sequence goes on from JAQFVV010012928.1 coordinate 70,223, forward strand.
TAATATATAATGAATAATAATTTACATTATCATCTTTAATTTAACAATATATATATATATATATATATATTGTTTGTTTACTGTACTACAGATGTAAAAAACTTTTTAACATATACATATACCCATATATATATATATATATATATATATATATATATATATATATATATATATATATATAACAGATGTTTTTTCATATGTATAGTATGCATATATTAATAAAGATTATAATATAAATAAAAATTTTAAAAAATACTAACATAATCATTAATAGTAAATTAGAAAGCACATTTGCATATGTATTATATATGTTCACTTGTTAACATTCAATCAAATAATAATAAATGGAGTGATTTGAACTTAAAATTTTCAATCTATATCCATCCTTTACTCCATCTCAAACAACTAATACATATGACCACATACATGTGAAAAAGATAAATGATCCCCAATATAACTTATTTCATACAAAACCAGAACTTAACAGTTAGACCAAATCATAATCTCTCTCACATACAATCAGTACTCACTTATATCAGAATAGCAATTCCTTAATTTAATGAGCAGGCTTACCATCCATCACTGGTTTTTCAATGAATTGAATGGATGAATTTGGAAGAGTGAGAAGATTAAAGTCTGTCCATTAAAGTTAAAGGAATTGCTATCTTAATGTAAGACAAGCACTGATTGTATATATGTGTAGGAGATTATGACCTGGCCCAAATGATGAGTATTGGTTCTGCATGAAATATGTATGTTGGAGATCATTTCTCTTTTCAACTGGATATAGTCATGTATTGGGTTTGTGATGGATGGAGGATGAATAAAGACTGAAAACCCTTAGTTCAAATCTGTCTATTTACTATAGTAAGAATTCATTATACTGAATAAATATTTTAACAATAATAATAAACTCAGATTAAGTAAATATCAGACACTTTTTAATATATTTTAAGCTTAATGATATAATAATCTGAAAAAACATTTTATCAGTACATATTTTTAATTCATAAATTCAATGCATTACCAAAAATTAATTTTTGATATGGTTATAAATTTAGCCATTCCAGGAGTTCAGATGACATGACCCAAATATGCCTTGCATTTAACTATTTGATACAAAGAAAATAAGTTAAAAAATAAAATTATAGTACCAACTGTCTCCATATGTAATGCCACCCAGTGCAAATCATAGTAATCAATGAATGCTAGATTTGTTCATCAAAATTTCTATCTAGTGCCTATTTATCTAGTTTCTAGCTTGTGGCCTTCATTAGAAAAAAGTCATGGGAGTAGGCACTAGACAGGGATTTTGATGCACAAACTTTCTAGCATTAATTGAACACTGGGTCGCACTAATGTATGGAGAGAGTTGCTAGTGTTTTAACAGCATATATAAACATAAGAACTTGTGGTCATGTAATATTTTAGTGGTAATATTTTAGTCGTTTAAATGAAATTATATTAGATTTAATGAGGAAGTAGAGAAATAGCTGCTTTCATATTGTTTATGATATGGACTCATAAAATTTATTAAATTTATAAATTTTAATATTTTTATTGTGATTATTTATAATTTTTTATGAACTTTTTGGACACTTATAATTGAAGTAATATATATTGATATAGTGCGTATGTAGTTCACTATATTTAGTATTATTACACATAAATAATAATCACTATACTCCTTTTTGCAAGTTGTCATGCTCCCCCTTCCTCCAGTCAATGAACTAACCTTGATTCACTCGATCTATAAGCTATGTAGACTACATTTTTAGTATTTGACGCATGAGAATTTAAAAAGCACTATTTATAATAAAATGCCATATTAAAATAAAAAATTAGTTATTAAATCACTTTTCAAACATATTTTTTTCTGCTGCAATTAAATAAATGTTTAAATAAATGAAAAAAATAAAAATAAAAATAATCTCCTAGTACAATTTCCAGGAATATGGCTTACATAATAAATGTTATTTATATAATATATAACAAAAACAATTATGATTTGGAAAAAAATTATTTAAATCGTTCCTTTCAATTAAGAAATAAAATAAATAAAAATGTTGTAGATTATATACAAATATGGGTTAGTGGTCGAATAACGTTATTTTAATTAAAATTCAAGACTCATTTACAGACATCTATACTCTCATCTATCTAATTTTTAAGTTCACAATCATTTCTTTTTATAAGAATAATGTTTTTATATTTTCATTATGATATATTTAAAAGAAAATATTATTACTGATATTTTTATATTTATAACTACTAATCAAATAATAGAATTATTTTATGTTTGAAAGATAACATTATTTAATAAACAAAAGTTACATTGGGAATTATACATATATATAAGTAAGATCTAGTTAAGTTCAATGAACGGGCTGGATTTATGGTATTATGGCAGGAGGTTAGAGTCTGAACCAGGGTTTTAAGAGGAATCATGTAGCTGCAAAAATGTTCAAGTGTGCAATCTAGCTGTCTCTGGTTATCTGCTCAAACTTTTTTGAGAACATAGCTGGGTGGTATCTAGTATTGCTATCAAAGGCAGAAAATATATCTCATATACCAAAATGCATAAAGACTGAATGTAGCTGCATGGTTGGCAGGTGTGGAACCTTGTGGAATGTTTTAGTGATGCTATTGAGCATAATCTTGTTTCATCTATATGTGTTAAATGTGATCTAGCTTGTTGGTGTTAGAGCTTGACAATAGTGAAGAGAATGGAATTGCATTTTTACCTTCCTGTGGCACAAGCTGAAGACAGGTCAATGTTGGTATATAGTCTGCAATATTAGGGAAACTAAAAAGTGGGTAAAACATGTAGGTTGAGTTTCAGCAAAAAATCAAATGAATTTTGGCTCCAATGATCATCTTAGATCGATGAAGTAATTGTCTGTTGTTAATTGTTAGCATTGGGGAGAGGTTTTTGATATATCATGTTATGTATATTCCAATAAGTAAATTTATTTGCACAAGTGGGAGTATTTGATTGTCAATTTTTTGAAGTTGGCTTATGAGAAATGATATAAATCCATGTACAGAAGAGAGGTAATGATCTGTAGTTGTTATATCTAAGACACATTCAAGTTTTGGAAAGTATTGTTTAGTGGCTGATAGAAGATTTATGATTTTTTTGAATATGGAACATTCAGATAGAGTGAAAAACCTAGAATTACTTTATACAAAAAAAGCATAAAAGAATTTTTTTTAAACATTGCTATGTAACATTATTATTTTTATTATTTTTTCTTAATCAACCAATATTTTTCTAAAGTGTCCAAAGGAGTCTAAGGATCTATTAAGGCAGGCAACAACCATTGAAATATTTATTCTAATAAATTAATTTCATGTGACATTTTTGTATTAAGATCAAATATCCAATTGGAAAGCTCATTTTACATTTATATTGTTAAAAAGAGGTTGCCTTGACAGCAGGCTGAGATTGTTGATTGTTATTGATATTGGGATTGTCTAAGTTTTGACTGGTTTTAATGATTTTCTTTATTGTATTATTTTTAACAAATCCAATGCAAATTTTCTAGACTTATAAATTTTTTCATTATTGCAAAATGATATACAACTGATTTACATTTTTTTTTGTTTTTAAATAGAATATACTGAAATGCTTTTTATTTATTTTTTTAAAAAAAAATTCAGCACTAAGTTGAAAGTAATTTGTTGGCAGGATTGTCAATGAAACTAGTCTATTTTTTAGAAAGTGGCAATTACTTTCACTTTCTCTCCCATATTAAACTTCTCAACTTAAATTTTAAGACTAAATATTTTGGAGAAACAAAAACATCAAAATTAATATATATATTTTATAAAAAAAAAACTTTTTATATAAGATTGTTATCTTTAAATATCAAAATTTTTATGTCTCACTGGGCTCTACACACTAGAAAACAGTCTAGATTGGTTAATAGTGGGACCAAACCTTGTTGTTGATATTTCTTTTCTTTATAAGATTATAATGGAGTTTATTAAACAATTGCATGTTTACCTGTATTCTACTTTGCTTTATATGTAATCGTTTTTTCAATAATTTTTGATAGAATTCTTATTTTTATATATATAATAATTTTTCAAGGTAATTTTTTTTAAAATAATGACAATAGATTTTCTTTTTACAAGATAGTTGATTTCTTTTGTATCCTATTTTCTGTTTTATTTAGCATAGCATGTCCATTATCCTACAGAACCATTAGTAAAGTTTAATTTACTAAATTTATTTTTTTTACAACTTAAAAAGTAAAAATATTATTTTAGAATTTTATATTTTTTAATATAATCTTTAAAAATTATTCTAGCAATAGATAACTAAATTCTCTCTCTCTCTCTCTTCCAGAATAATCACACTGAGTAACCATATTTTTGAATTTTTTTAGATAATTAGATATTCATGGATTGGAAGTTCCTTTTCTTGATATATTTTAATGAGGAAAAATTCTAATTACTGCAAAAAATATTAAAACATTTATAACCATAAATATATGAAGACCGTATAGAGAAAATCTTTCATAAAGTACTTTTTAAACAAAAAAAAAACCAGTATGTGATTAGCCAATTTTCAACAATCAATAATTAATTTTTTTGAGAACTTATTAAAATCAAGAAATAATAAAATTTAAATTATATTGTTATAATAGAAATTAAAATTTTATTTTGTAGGATTTTAGAATATTTGCAAATTTTAATCTAGTGTATGCATACATATGTTTCTATTTCACATACATACACACACCTCAAGAGTATCTTCATAGTTAATTAATTAAAGATTTAAAAAATCTGGGTTATATAATAAGAAAGCAAAGATAATTATTCATTTAAATAATCAGATAATGTTTAGTTATTGCAAAGTGTTAGCACAAATATGAATTAAATATATATACATGCATAATCTTTGTTTTCTCTTGGATTTATCACTTCCGTTTTTAAATAAAAATATAAAAATTACCATTGTGGTGTGGACTTATTCTGTTACTATATATATATTACTAATTTCAACAGCATGTAAATAACTTTTACTATTGCTTAAATAAGCCAGTAAGCTAATGCACATGCGCTTTGTAGTTGTAACTATATAAATGAATACTCCCACTTTTATATAGTGACATCTACAAAGCGCATGTGCATTAGCTTATTGGCTTATTGGTATTACAGTTTATAAAAACATCGCGCTATATAAAATAAATATCTTACTGCTTAAATAGTAATGTTTAAGTTTATAATTATATCACAGAACATTCTCATTCTAAATACTTTACTCAGAATTATTTTGCAGGCAGTCTCATAACAAATAATTTTAATAAACTTGCAAATAAATCAAAAGTAAAATTGTATTTGCAAGTTTATTAAAGTGACTTGTTATAAGTCTGCCTGCAAAATAATTCTGAGTAATATATTTAGAATGATAATTTTTTGTGATATATATATATGTGTGTGTGTGTGTGTGTTTATAGTAGGTTGAATTTAAATGCAGAGCAATTATAATATAGGAATATACCAAATCATTCATTTGATCATTATCAATGATAGTTTATCATTTCCCAATTTTTATCTGCTCAAGATAATTTACTTTAGTAGCATCTTAGTACAAATAAGTTGGAAAAAATAATAAAAATTCTTATTATATAGCAATGTAATCATTAAAATGTCATCTTTTATTTGCTGGTGAAACCAGGAGTCCTAAATTGGCATTATTTCTATTAACGTTAGGGATGTATTAGATGGAACACAGTTTTAAAAACTATTGAACTGCTTAAAGAATTATGATAACAATCTTAAAAGTAGTAACTGAATTTTTTAAAAATAGCAGAATCAAATGTAAAACTTGAATGAGAAATGCTATGTCTTTTAAATATTCTATTGATATGAAACATCTGATTGTAATATTTACATAACTAATTGTTTCTGTATTCTGTGTCAATATAGTAATTGTGGAAAAAAGGAATCAAGTTGTCAAGCATTGGTGGTTGAGATTGTCCTGGGTTAGCAGTTTCGCTACCCAATTGATGCTATGACACATGAGAAAAAAAAAGAATCCAGTTTTTAAAATCATTCTTGGCAAAATGCATCATAATTAAGCAAAAAAATTATATAATCACCATTAAGTTTTATCTTTGAACTAAAATTTTTGTGATCTCAATATTGTCTGTAACTTCTGTGTATTAATCTGCAATTTAAAAAAAAATAGTATTATATGATTTTTTCAGATTATTTTTAACATTGGTATTACTCTACTTCAAAGCCAACTATTCACATTGAACAATGATAGAACCATATTACATTTCTATACTTGTAACACATAAATGCACTTCATATTTATTGCAATGGTAAGATGACAAACTCTGGAGTTCATCTTCCATGGGTTATGGTTCAGTTCTGTCATGTCCAATGCTCAATCTTTTTATAAGTTCCTGAGTAAGAAACTTTTTTATAATGTCTAAGTGTAAATCCAATGCTTTATTTTGATGAAGATTAAGTGTCAGAAACTAACCTGCAATTTAGATGCATTACTATTTAATGTTCAGTTATTATTAAAATTTATAATATATTACTGTAGAATAAAATAAATTAAGTGCCTTCCTACTACTAATTGTTTATACTAACATTTGCAACTAGAGTCACTCTTAGTAAATTATTGAAGTGTTGCAAAATACACCAACAACAAATAGTTTAATTTAAATTATAAAATTAAAAAGTAGTGATTTTTTTTCCACATGTCATAGCATTGACTGGGAGATGAACCCACAACCATCTGCAACCAACTACTTGCTTGAAGGTGGCTGCGATGACCTCTCGGCAGTAGTGATTTTGAGTTTCAAAAGGAATTTTATTGATAAAAACAGTTGGTATATTACAATACAAATGAAAAATAAAAACAATATAAAGAACTTCACATACTTACAATTTGTTAGAAAAAACTGTAATGAATATACCATCCAATAAAAAAAAAAATTGAGAAATTATAGTTAGAATATCTCACTAAAGGTTTGAGTAATGTTAAGTAAGTGACCATGTAGCTATAAATATCTTTGAAGTAAATTTTTTTATCTCTCTGTTTAATTGTGTCTAATTTGTTTTCAAATGTGTTCATGTGTGTTCTTGTATCACTGTTGCAAAGAAATAAGCATCTTGTAGCCACAGTTGCATAGAATATAAATGTGATAATTCTAATTTCTGCAAATGGTAAAGAGTTAAAGATCGATTAAATTGTATTATTATTTTTTTGAAGAATTTTTGTGATGTATGACTGGACATCTTGTAGGCAATTACACTTAAAAATAGGTATTTTTGAATTTTTCTTCCTTGAAATATAATTGGCATATTATTTTTGTGTTGATAAGATTTCTCTTACACCACAAAAAATATAATGTAGATCAAAGACCACATATTTATTTTTAGCATAAAATCAAAATATTTTGGCTCAAGCGTCCAATACTTTATTCCAAGAAATGGAGAGTCAGTCACTTCATTTATGTTTGGATATAAATGAGCATTAATTATTTACTATCTCCATTTTTCTTATGGAAATGTTATCTTAATATTTGTCATTATTCTAATTGATGCTAGAATTGTCCGAAGACATTTTGTATGTGGAGAAGTCTTATTTGCTGGTGTTACCATAAGTAGCATCTCCAGATGTCGAAATAATCTTATCATAGCTAGCATAAGGTAGATTTTTGAATCCTATATGCATAAATTAAATGTAATCCTAATTCATTTTGAGCACTATGAAAGTGTAATTTTTTGACTGAAATTGCAACTGTTTTCTTTTTCTACAAGAGCTTTCTACATACCAACTATATTTAAAATGAATGATTTTGTAAAGATTATGACAGGTAAGTAAGTAATATATTATTGTTGTGATGGTAAGCAAGCACTGTTGATTGCAATAATTTATCTTGTATTTGCTTTCGCATAGCCAAATTACTAATATAGAAAGGGAAATTTAAATATGTAGTTGGTAAACCAAGAAATGTTTCTGTACATAATTTACTTGTGTATATGTACTATGCACATGATTTGTCAAGATTGAATTCAAGTTTATGGGAGTTAGTAAATTCCTTCATGATTTTTACTAATATCAAAATTTCTTTTTTAGTTGTAAGAAAAACTACTATCATCCATTTATGCTATGCAGGTTATTTTACAACCCAACATATAAAAATATATATGCTTGAAAAATATTTTTCTATGGTGCTAAGTAATTGGTTTATGCAAGTTGTAAGTAATAAAGCACTAAGAAATTATCCTTGAGGTATCAATTGACTTGGTTTAAATGAGGGATACATTTTTCCATTTAAAGTAATAGATATTTCCCTGTTTATAAATAAATTTGTAAGTACATATAGAACAGAATTAGATATGTTAGTATTTTTCAACATTTGTATGAAAATATTAATTGATACAGAGTCAAAAGCTGTTTTAATGTCAAACTGTCCTACCATTGGGCTGCATTTCTTTACATTTCAAACCACATCAATGACAGTCTTGAATAATAAGGCTTTTTGTTATGTTGATGATCTTTTTTTACTAAATTGTGACTGTGACAGCAGTGGTAATAGATGTGGCTCCATCTTATTTTTAATATCTTTTCAAGTAATTGTATTTCTAATAGACCCATGGATATTCATCTTATAATTTGCATTGTGGATGATGATATATATTTTTTTGTAATAAATTGGGATTTTTATAAATTTTTTTCATATAAAATTAACCATGTCTGCAAGATATTTTAATGTAAATTGATTTAGATGTTCAAATACAAACTTTGATATGCCCAGAAGACATGGGTGGAAAGATTGAGGCATTTATTCCCAAACCTTGTAAAATTCTCATGATTTGAACAATGTTTCTTCATGTGATGTTCCAATGTAATTACAAAATAGTTTGAAAAGGTTTCTTTCTGTACTTTACTCTTGAAGTGTGTATAGATTGAATTTAGCATATTATCAACAATTACAATCATGTTATCAATTATCAATAGAAATCCAAGATGTAGGAGGTTGACCTAGTGCCCATTTTATATATTGTCTTGACCAAGTGTGTGATTGAATGAGAAAGTTTTCTCTTTTTTGTAGCAATATATTCATTTAGTACATCACACATTGATTTATAACTTATTTTTTAATATAAATTGTCTGATGTGAGTGCACACATTGTAATTCTTTTGTGCAGTTTATCAGTAAGGGCTAAAAGTCTTCTAGGTTGCATAGTAGACCTAATAACATAGTTTATAATGTGATATTATTTGTGTGAATGATATCCATCTTTGTATAGGGTCAAGTAGTTTATGTTTCAACTTGACAAGTAAAATATAGATTTCAGAATATAGAAATTCTGTAAATCTTGTATGCGATAGTATCTTTATGGTTAGTATCCTTATGGCTTTACTGTGATGCATTAGGCGGAATGCAAAATTTAGATCTAGAATTGTCATTATTGCAAGAGTGGTCTATGAATGGTGCAGGGGCTAATTGAAATTTAGGTAAGTGGTGTTGTAAAAATGAAAAAAAAATTAAATTAAGCAATGAGGAATATCTCCCATTGTTAAATGAGACTGCATTATTTGGTAGAAAACCTTCACCACTCATTAGTGGAATATTAATGATATGAAATGATTTGAACACAAATATAGTATACGACATGTTAAAATCTCATCAGCAAAATAGAAAGTGAAGAGGATGCATATACTGAATTTATTATTTGAATATTTTTATTCATAGTTTTATGGTTTGGATGATTATATACAAATACAATAATTAAGTTTATAGAATTTTGATGCATAGTAAGTATTTGCAAGTGATCATCTATGTACAATATCCTAAATGAATTAAATGGTCATGGCCTCATAATAATCACTTCTGTGCCTCCTGAAGATGTTGATCCCATTCTTAAAAAATCTGAGTAGCCCACTCTATTAAAAAGTAGTGATTTTTAGTGCTATTTTTACAATGTTTATGGATATATTTAGGAAATTAAAAATATGCTTGTAAACGCCCTGCAAATAAATAATTTTGTAAAGGAGGTTTTCTATTTCTTTGTTATCTTTGCTATAGGATAATATTTTTATGTTATAAATTTTAGACAGACTGACTTTAAACCATGTTCCTGTTTGGAGAGTTTGTCGCCTCAAGTTTGAAATGAAAATTTCTAAGAATCAATTCTATCTTTTATTAAACATAGAGAGATTATAAATTTTAATAAACTTTAATATAATATATATGCACCTTAATGGTGGTCAAGTCTTTAAATAATACGAATAAGTTATATAATGAATTACACTGAAAGAATAAAATGATACTCTTACCTAATTAGTTCTAATTAGTTTGGAACAAAAATCGATATACAGGTAAATTATGTATGCGTACACATTATGAATTCTATTTAACTAAAAAAACTCAGCATTTTTATTTTTTACATTGTTATTTTTTTTTCATAAAAGATTTTAAAAATAATTTGACTGTTAACAGATGTCTTATCTTTTACTTCATTTTGGCAAAGCAAGCAGGTAAAAATTTCATTTATTCTATTAATAATTTTTTTTCTCTTTGTACCTTGCTATCATTTTTAAAAGGTTTGAAATAGTATTTTTTAAACAATATTTATTTTTACATCTAAAAGATTTATTTACTATTTGAATCTGGTATATTTCACGCTGTTTATTACAAATGTTGAAACGCAGCAGTTTTAACTATAAATAAAATCAAGCAAAATGTGTTAAGTATTTTATAAATTTACAAAATATAGTCATCACAAATATTTTTGGCATACGTTTGGCGTTTTTGTTAAACCAGATGTTAAATATTAATTTCACATGCAAGTCTGTGTGAGTTTACATGCATATATACATAATTAATGTACATTCTGTAGTGAATTAGAGTTATTTACTTAAATGTTCAATTGTTTGATGTCACATGATATTTGAATTACAAATTAACATTTCTAAAACTGAGACACCATTGAAGTAAGTTGCTCAAGGTAATAGAAACTTAAATCAAATACACATATATAGATATATATTGTTACTAGAATTTGTTAGACAACATATATGTGTTAAGTAAATATTTTTATGGATTGTTATTATAATAAAGAATAAAAATGAGATAACAGCCATGTAAATAGATATAAAAATAACCTTTAACCATTGATGTTTCCAAAAAGTTATCAATTACAATAAACTGATAATCCCTGGGGTTAAACAAGTTTTCTTTTTTATTAAAGTTTTTTGTTGAAGTATACATGTTTGTGTGCCATTTGTATTTACTGAAAATAGTCAAAAATGTGTCCAAGCTACAACCTATTATTTTTGGTGAGGGTATGACAAGTGATAATCATCTAAAATATAAACAACAATACTGGCTTAAGTAATCAAAATAGAAAAAAAGAACATGTGTTATCTATATAATTAGATTCCTACAAGTTTGTAACGATATGCACTCTCTCAATGAGATAAGTTAAGGCAGTTGCATCTCACTATAGTCAGATTTAAGGTCTTCATATAGGATGCCATGAATGATGTGATTTAATTTTGATATAAAACTATATCTGTTCCCAATAAATAATTTATTATTAATAAATTATTATATCTAAACCACATCAAATCACTTTTCACCTTAATTGACTTAACCGTTATGCTCAGATTTTGAACTCAGGGAAGTTTAACAATTGACTCTCTTCAGGGGTTCCCATCAATATACTAGAATAATATTAATAACAAATCTCACTAACTCTTTAAAATGGGTTTCAGGAAGTTAATATAATAATCAATAAATATTATTATATTAAATGTTTGTTCTTATCTTATAAATTCAAATAAATAAAATAAAATTGAAGATTTCATTTAGTTTAATATAAAAAACATAATAATTATTTATTTAACAAATAAATAATTTAAACTTTATAATATGTAAAAAATATTTATATATCTACTTCCTTATATTAAAAATATAAATATTCTATTTACCTATGGTAGATATATTTTCTAACTTATAACACTACATGATTTTATAATGTAAATAAAATATAAGTATCCAAATATTAAGACTTCTATATTAACACTATTACATATTAATTAGATTATACAAATAATAATCCAATTATTTGTATGTAATGTTTTTCATTCATTAAAATGATTAAATGTAATTTATGTTTATTAATATAAAAATATATATTCCATATCAATGTTAGTCATTTATTCACTTATCATACATATTGGTTATTAGACTATTTGGATTAGTATAAACAAAGTAGTGTCATGTCATGAAAAAATAATAGTATGTGAATTGAAAAATAATTTAATTTCTTAACTCTAAGTTCACTTTATCCCTTTATATTTTTACATGCCTTTCCCATATTAATATTTCTTAACCTATATCTAATTTTTTATTAATCATAAATAAAAATAAAAATATTTTAAATTATTAATTCTTTCTAATTAATCATTTCTTTAATGAAATAAATTTGATAATAAAGGAAATGAAATTAATGTTTCCCAATTATAATTTTTAAAAACTTAAGTGGTATTTATAAAAGTTAATGCAATAATATTAGAAGTTCCTGGAATTCATGAATGAAAATCCTTTAAAGATACAATTTTTAATTCCTTCATTGTTATACATTGAAGAAAATAATAGATCTCAAGTTGACATTTAGTTTCCTCCTTGCATGTAGATGTCATCTTCATTAATACACAGTTCCTTTTTTAACAATTATAATTCCATTTGGAATATATAGCTTCTATATAATTTTATAGACATTTAGCAAAAGATGTTATTCACACATATATATTTGATTAGACAAGCACATTTTATATATTCCATGATAAATTGGTGTTCTACTTTGCATTTTCCTTATAATGTAATGAACCGGATTGAAATCCGATTCAATGGTGTTATTACAAAAAAGAAATTTATTAAGCTTTTAATTTTCATTAAACATTTAAGGTTTAAATTTTCATTATTATTTAAAAAGAATATGTGTATCAAAATACACACACATTTATATGTAAAACAGATCATTTCAATGTTTATCGATTTATTTTAAAATAGTTTTCTCATACCGCTTGTTTTTAAATCAATTTGATTATTAAAAACAAGCTGGCTAGCTAATTACATTCCTGTTGCTTTTATTTTAATTATTGTAAATTAATTCTAAAAGCAGAGATTTGATGTTTATGTAGTTGTTTTCATTTCAATAATACCTGGGTAGAATTCTTAGATTAGATTGAGATGGAGATTAATATTTGCCCTGCCTTAGGTGTAGAAATTGAACAACAAGGCTAGTTTTCACGGGAATTCAAGAAAGGTATAAATAATACCAAAAATTTGATGAGTTAGTCTATTCTATTCTAACCTAGAGAGATTAAGTCAGCACTTTGTCAAGGTGATTCGTTCAGCTTCTTATTTCCAATATTCAGTTGGATTAACCTCTTCAACATTTGTACTATTAGCAGTTTGAACATTTAATCTTTAAAAGCAAAATTTACAGTTACTAAAACAATTTTGCTTTCTCCATGATGTCAAAATATACTGCTATATGTTTGATAACCAACAATATGTCGTGCTAGTTTAACTCAGAAGACGGACCCATGCCTGCCAGCTTTCCTTCAATCCTGCAATGAACACCTAAAATAAACAAGACCCTGCTGCCTCTACCTTGCTGCTGTCAAAGAACTTGAAATGAACTAAAATAATAGTGTGCACTCTACATGAACATTGTTTTTACTGAGAGATAACTATTTTCTTTTTTATTCTTCCCAGGGTAAAATAATTCTCATTAAATCTTCACTTAATCTAATCATAAATATGTATTCCTAAACAATATAGCCTCATATTTAATATTTGCTGTGTTTTCTAATATTTTGTAGTGTGTCTTGGAATCTTAGTTTTATGATTCCAAGTTGCTTTCAATTTTTGTTTATTGAAGCGTGACAAATGAGTTTTATATTTTTATGCCTCGCTTTTTGTAAATGCTTTAGCAGTCGTGTATATTTTAAATGCTTACCTGTAATTATTTTATTATTCAATAATTAATTTGTAAACACTGTGTTTGCGCTTTCGCAAACCTCCAAAAATATTTTGGCTGATGACTTTATTGTCTAATTTTCCGCAGGTGGGATGTCATTTCTTCTATCTCTGAAAGCAGAAATTAAAATTGTGTTTTTCTTTGTAATTTTATGAGCCATCAGCAAGAAGATAAAATTTATCCCTTTTTAAATTACAGGTGAGTGATACTTTCCTTCTGCTAAAGTATTTAAAACTTTTAATATTTTTGTACTCATGTGCACTCTCCGATAGATTTATTTTTGTATTTATTACATGCGCTTTAAATTTATCAGAGCATGTACTCAGCATTTGTTTGTAAGTTTATTTTCTTTAAATGCTGGGGAAGACGTAACTGTTTTTCTAATTATTTGCTTGTCTCCTATTGAGATCTTTAATTCTTATTTTTAGAGTAATTTTCGCCAATCATTTGGCTGGGATTCACCAGTTTTAATTGTTTTCCTTCCATTTTCAATCATATTTTGTGGTTGTTCTTGGGGTAAATCAACCATCTTTATTTTAAATGTAATAATAGGTGCAGCTTCTACCGACACTTGACATTCGGAGTCCGAAACATTTTTTTGGGTCTCAAAAAGCTCATCGGCACTGGTTTCGTTGATTTGTTTCAAGAACATATTGTTTAAATGTCTGAAAGTGAAAACCAATGTTTAGGTGAATCCTCGGCTGAATAAAATTTGCTTCCTCCCTTTATAATTCGTTTATTAGAAGGTCAATCGGTCTGTCATAGCTTTGCCTTTAATATTTCTGGTACATGCCTGATTTAACCCTATTTATTGTGTCAATAAATTATACTTCATAATTTATTTTCTCTTAATAAAATTTGAGAATTTGTTTAGACTTAATTTGGCTGATGTTTGTCTTTGTGCTTCTCATCTCAATTGTCTAAACAATTTAAGATTTCTTGTTTCTCCCTGAGTCTAATCGGTGCAAACCATCATCATCATCTATTCTAATCACAGTAAACAAATTTTCCAGACATGAAGTGGTCTGGTAGTGCCCTTTGTGTCAGAATAGATTGATAAACAAAATTAAAACCTTTCATCCGGCACAGTAAAGTACATTAAATTTAGTTGAAGCTTTTATAAATATGTTCTTTTTAAAATGAAGTTTACATTTAGAACTCCAATTAGAATGATTTTTATAGAATATGAAAATATATTCAAACTAAGTAATTTAGAAATTATTTTCTTTAAAAAAATATTAGAAATTTTTTCTAATAAATATTAAATCAATCAAAATGTAGATTTTATCCTATACATTGTTTTTTTTTAAATTGAACACAGTATAAGTCTTTGTGATGATATAGCTGAAAGAATAGAATTCTTAATCTTCTAATAAAAAAAATATTTTTTTATATATAGCTGCATGAGCTTGCTGATGCATATCATATTCTATATTGTTACAATACAATTTGATGTTAAAACACTAAGTTAACTTCATTCCCTTTAATTCAATAAACTGCATGTGAACCCAGAGGTCATCACCTTGTCAACTGTCTTTTCTCAACAATGTTTTTTCATTTTAGAGAATGAAAAATACTAATTTACTAAATTATATATTTATTTTTATAAATATAATAGAAATACAAATATAATGTATACATATTGATTAATGTATGTATGAGTATATATATACTCCTACAATATATATATGAACTAATTAAAAGAAAAATAAAAACATAATAAAAACACATAATTACTTCTCTATAAAACTGCTTTGCTGGTTGAAATATTCAAGCAGTTTTATAGAAAAGTAATATTATATATATATATGACATGTTTTTGCTTTGCCTTAAATATCTGTAACATTACTATTTAAAAATATTTTAAATGTGCACCTATTTATTAGAATCATCAGGAAAATGTTCAATCCTCTTAGGTTAAAGTAAAAAAAAGTACCATATCTACTAAATCTCTACCTCATTACATATCCCCTTTTTGCATGTATGTTTAAGGTTAAGTTGAGTAAAGTAAAAGACTTACATAATATAATGTTTAATAAATCAACAATCATCAGAGATTTATGAAAAGTAATTAATAAATCCACTATAATAAAAGTAGAAATATTACTTCATAATAATTTTGATTTACAAAATGCAATTATTTAGTAAATTCAAACAATATTTTATATTTCTGAATAATTTAATAAGTTGAGGAAATTATTCTAAGCAAGATCAAGTTTTATATGAGATTTTTAATATATATTATTTTTTCTAACTTAATCATTTTCATATGATTAAGTAAAATATTTAAATCAAAATTGATAAAAAATAATTGTACATTCTAAAACTGGTTACTGACTTTGTTTTACACAAACGCATGCATATATATATATATATATATATATATATGCATGCGTTTGTCTTCCGATCTAAGTCCCTATATAAATATATATATATATATATATATATATATTTTAAGGGACTTAAAACTTTCAAGCTTCCTACATTTATCCAATCTATCTTATACAACTGATATACATGACCACAAACATGTGCTGAAAATAAATGATCTCCAATATATGTATTTCATGCTGAACCAGACCTCATAAGTTGGCTTAGATCATCATCTCCCACACATATATACAATCAGTGCTCAGTTTATATTAAGATAGCAAATCTTTAAGCTTTTTTGGACAAGTTTCAATTTTCTCCAATCTCCAACTGTTCAGCCATCCGTTTCATTGAAAATTTAAGAATGGAATGCTCAAAGCCATTGTAGATACCAATATTACTATCACACCCATGTTGACATTGGTAAATATCTACCACTCTCACATAGGACCTTAATATGTCTGTTTAATTATATAAAAGAGGGATGGACAGAATACAGGATGAATATGTAATAATTAAATATGTGTATTGTCTATACTAAATAATGTAATTATAAGGGAATTGAACTTGGTCTTTCAGGCTCCCTATAACTTTTTTACATTTATCTTTTTCACATGTATGTGGTTATGTGTATCAGTTACATAAAATAGATTGGATAGATGTAGGGAACTTGAAGGTTCAAGTTCAATATCTTATAATTACATTTTTACTATAGACAATATACATATATTTAAATATTACATATTCAGTGTGTATTCTGCTCATCCCTCTTCTGTATAATTAAATGGACATATTAAGATCCTATGTCTGAGGGGTCAGTTTGACTTAAGGTTAACATAGGTGTGTAATAATATTGGCATCAACAAGGGCTTTGAGCATTCCATCAGATTTTCAATGAAAGGGATGGCTGAAGAATTGGAGAGTGGAGAAAATTGAAGGTTGTACATTAAAGTTTAAAGATTTGCTATCTTAATATAATGTGAGTACTAATTTTATAAATGAGTGGTAGTGATGAATTCTGGTTCAGCATAAAATATATATATTGGAGTTCATTTATTTTTTTCACATGGATGTGGTCATATATAAGATAGATTGGATAGATGTAGGGAATGTTACGTTCAAGTCCCTTATAATATATATATATATATTGAAACAGACAGATCGGAGAACCGATCTTCGTTTCAAGTGTTTTTATGTACGGTAATTCAAGCTACTGTTCGCCCGCAGTGAGATTTTGTCTATTTTAATTTATAATAAAAATTAATTATATATTTTATAGTTTATTAGTCAATGTGTAAAGATGCCGTATATAAATGTCGCAAACCATGAAATAATATTTGTGTGTGCGTGGTTTGCGAATTTATATCATTTAATTTAAAGTTTCAGTGCGGGCGTATTTGTTTTAAATTTTAGTTTTAAAATTGTATAAAGTCGTTTAAAAATACTGATCAAAAATCACATTCCGTTGATCAGTGTTTTTAATTAAAATCTAATTGCACAAATGTTCAGAGCAATTAAGTTGTATTCAAAATTAGTAAGGAATTTTGATATGTAATTATTATGTCAATTTAAAAATAGCGTATTAAATTAAAAGATTGCTAAAAACAGAAAGTTGATTGTGGTCAAGCTGCATCGCTAGAGGCTAGAGAAAGTAGGCGGAGCCTAAAACAAAAACAAGTCGGAGAGGTCAGCAGTGGCAAATTCTAGAAAAAACTTACTTTTCTAACTTTGGTCGTGTTTGAGAGAGGTAGTCTCGAGACAACACAGCAGTTAATAATAATTCAAATATCTTATTAAGAAGTTTACCAGTGAATCGCAATGTTGATGGGCTAATTGCCAGGAGCTGATCTCTGCCCGCCAATATGGATCCTCGTGCCGCTGTTTGATCATGTTTCATATACTTCAGAATTTCCAACTTCCAATCTCAAAATTTGACAATGCCTTGCAAATAACTTTCAAAATGCGCGCCTACGTTCGTCGGAAATATCAATCGGGAAAAGCAAGCCGGATGAAGAAAGAAGAGTAACTGTGTTACACGAACTTTTAACTTTCTCCCGAGCTTAATGTTATCAATCAAATAAATGACATGTAAGTTTTATCTTGTTTACAATGATACTGTTTAACCTGTCAGTAAATTTTCTTTTCTTTTAAATCCTGCGCTCTAGTCTTTAGAAATAATTTATAACATTTGTAATTAATAGTAATAATAATTTAAATGAATGCATTTATATTTTTTTTATGTTGCTTATTCCCTAAACAAACGATGCCAATAGTAACATTCCCCAACTCCGTGTAAAACTAGTGTACCGTAATGATCAAAGTATTTTAAAAGTAATTTCGTTTTTAACTTAAATATTCTTTCATATTCCGAGTTGGTAAATGTTAAATCACTTTATTATTCTATGTTAAGTTGTTATAAAATTACAATCTAAGTTTCAATCTTAAATATATATATAATAGTTTCAAAGTGTTCATTAATGTTATGTATAATATGAGAAATAATTCATTGCATAATTTGATACTATCGCTACCGCCTGTTAACCCTTCGGGTTAAGAGTTTCAGAGTAAATTTAACTAATCTTTGTTCTCACCGTCAGTTAATTTCGCTATGTTTTTATTGGGATAAGGATCTCAGCCTGTGGCGTAGAAACAGACAAATAGTTTCCAGGTTTTATATAATTTCTTTTAAAAAAATCCGCTTCAAGTATTCGTCCTTCACGTCTGTGGCAATGCCTTCCCTTCGCTGAAGTTAGCGTCTCGCCATTCTACCATTGGGGAATGAAAGCAGTTTTTCTTTCCCGGTAATCTCTTGGATCACCGGGGTTCGAAATGATCCCGGCTGGTTGTCGTGTCCCGGAGCTACTTGGGGGCATTAAGCCTTGTCAAAGTACAAGCCGCCCGGTATTCCGTTAATGCACCGCAATTGATTACTGTAGGGCTCTTGAATCCAGGCAACCACCAGTTCATCTATCTTCCATGTTGTATTTATATAAAACCACCAGCACATCTATCCTTTATGTCGTATTTATATAAAACCACCTCCACTGTTCGTCTACGTTCCGGCTCGAGCCTATTCTAATAAAATAAGTTAATATAAATCTTTAGATAAATATTTTTTCCAATGCTCTAATACTCTGATTCTTCTAACCACCCGTCAATCCTTCAATCACACAGCTATTGGCATGAGTTTGTTCATTAAATAAAACGTTTACTAAAGACTAGTAGGCAAATACAAGAGGATTCATGGAAGTCTTACCGTACTGTTAACATTATATTTATATGCTTTGTATTTTCATGTTGAATACTATATTTATCCGCTTTCTATTTGTCTTATTTAACACTATATTTATATGCTTTATATTTTGTTTATTAAACACTTTATTTAATTAAATTTTTGTGTCCTCCACTTTATTACTCTCTAAGTCTATTTAGCCACTTACTGTCTGTATTGGCAACTTAAATATATACGTTACATGAATGACCGTCCCAGTATCTAGAGTCTAATAAATATATATATCATTAACTGTAAGAATTTAGTCCATGTTCTGAGCTGAGCTAGAAAAGGGATAACCCTGTGCTGGTGTAAAGTCATCATCGGTTGGTCATGCCGGGGTTTGGGTTTGAATTCAGTTGGCGTTTTTGGAATTTATTCTTAAACGTGGGCTGGGTTTGAACTCGGGTACTGTGTATGAGTAAGCGTGGTGGATTTATACTGGTACAGTTATTATATTTTTGGACGCCCTCCGTGGTGCTCGATGAAGAAATCTCCCACACCCTGCAGAGTGAACGGAAGGAAACAGTTAAATGATAAAAATATTCAATTTTTTTGTGTCGTTTGTCATAATATCGATACGTATTTGGCGTATTAAAATGCGCAAGTGAAAATTATAGTAGTAAAACAAATGTATAAAATTTTTTTTTTCCCTCACACAAAGGTTCAGTATATAATCCTCCCAAATATTGTTAAGTCAGAGTGAAGATTTTTTTTTGAAAAGAGAGCAGAAGCAATTCGTGAGTGTAATTAATTAAAATAAATGAGTATTCCATAATGTTTTTGCGAGTCCATTCTTGTCGTTTAAATCATATAAAAAAAAATAAAGAAGTAGAATTAAGTCCAGTTCTAAAAAAATAAAAACGTGTACGCGTATATATATTTGTGTACGTATATATATATATATTTTCGTTTGTTGTGAAAAATATTTTTTTGAAAAAAGAATAAAGAAGTAGGATTATTTTTGTGTTTTAAAAATAAAAACGTGTGTGCATATATATGTTGTAATATAAACAAAAAAACCTTACCGGAGTCAGTATTAAATTTTTTTTTCTGCCTATATAAAACAGTAAATCTTAAATCAAAAATTATTAGGTCATATAAAAGTATATATTTGGGGATCAGTAGATTAAATTATCTATTGGTCACATGTTGCTGGCTGGCGCCTATCAAATAAATTTGTCAGCAAACATGTTTGTCCATACAGCAGTGGCGAGTGTTGTTTTAAAAGAGAGTAGGGTGGCATATATAAAAAGAGAGAATTACTGACAGAAATACAAAAAAAAAATACTATGTTATGTACCCATTATGAATATGTATGTATTATAGGACTGAGGAGAACAGTGCGAACTGGGTGAAAGAAAGTTTTTTTTTCCCTGTATATTTTTAGTAATGATTTTAGACATGTCATATGATATTCCTAAATAAAGAAAAAAAGCGTAGATAACAAAAACCAGACTGAACGTAGGCGAAGGAAGAAAGAGAGAAAGGAAGTAAGCCACACAAACAGTATCAGCAGCGGAGGAGGATTTGGCACAAGGAGCAGGGATCAGTAACCTTTTATGATATATAAAAAAAAATCAAAGCGTTGTACAAAGCGAATTTTTATGTTGAAGACATTTATCAGTAAAAACGAAGCAGAAATGGCAGAAATAGAAGGAAACAAACAGAGGGAGCACGATCGCGATGCGAAGTTTAACGCGATCCTCAGAGAGGGGAGAGAGTACAGGAAGATTATGATGATGATGTTGGAGAGGCTGGAAAGGATCGACGAAGCATGAGGCATCCGAGCCAACTCAAATTTAGAAAGTGCAAAGCGTCAGCAAGAAATAAATCCCTCTGAAGACCCAGGAATGGAAAATGAAGATGACCAGGCCACCCCGGGGGAAGTTGAGGACAGCAAGGAAAGCAATAGTGCGAGGAGTGGAGCAGAGGACACAGAACCTCAACCAACTAAAATAAGGTTGGAACCTCATGAGAGTAGATTAGTGAATACAAATGCCAACTCTACTCAACAAAAATGTAAAGAATTAGATTTGACAGATATTACTCAGGGTCAAAGTTTTACTCTAGCAGATTTAGCTAAGAATGAAGAAAGTACTGAGGAAATGGTGGTTTCAAATTTACTGCAAGCCAGCCTATCCCAAAGTGATTATATCAGTTTACCACCATCTAATGGAGTGGCTGTATCGATGATGAAAAATATTAATAGAACAATACATACTGTTATGGATGAATCTTCTGAAATCATAATTAATGAGAAGTTATATTTTCATAATAATTATAAAGATGTTCTGTGGAAAAGTGGATTAATGAAGTCATCAAAGTTAAAGTTTGAAAATGATGTTGAATGGCCTCCTGATATGAAAATGAAGAAAGTGGACAGATCTTTAGTTGTGTACAATGCTGCACATTTTAATAAAACCTATAATTATTTGTTTATGAAATATGATCAGAACAAAATTGATGAGGAGCTGAACTCATTAAACAGAAATAATAAACTTTGTTTTAAAGCATGGACATATGTTGAAAAAAATAGTTTCTTAAAAAATGAAAAAAAACTTCTCAACTCCCAAAGTGAATATGTTATAATGGATGCCATTAGATCACAGAAAGTTAGAGAAATTCTTTTAAAGCAAGATACTTTTAATAATGAACAATATAATAATATACCAAAGCACAATATTGTGACCGCTTTTGCTATTTTAGTAAGAGATCTAAAAAGACATACCTATAACCCTTATATACCTCCCGACCCAGGGAGACGGTAGAAAAACAATAAATGATAACTCGGAAAATGACCACTATGACATGCAAATGATGATGAGAAAAGGAATTACGGTAATATACCCACCTTTGTAAATATTAAGTTCAAACCCTCACCCAGACTGTTCTCCAAGGTCAATCAATTATGTAAAAAAATGAATGAAGAAAATGTAACCAGAAATTATGTATAATCATTTTTTTTTTGTTGTTTTTTTTTATAAAGTGACAAGAAATGAAACAGACAGATCGGAGAACCGATCTTCGTTTCAAGTGTTTTTATGTACGGTAATTCAAGCTACTGTTCGCCCGCAGTGAGATTTTGTCTATTTTAATTTATAATAAAAATTAATTATATATTTTATAGTTTATTAGTCAATGTGTAAAGATGCCGTATATAAATGTCGCAAACCATGAAATAATATTTGTGTGTGCGTGGTTTGCGAATTTATATCATTTAATTTAAAGTTTCAGTGCGGGCGTATTTGTTTTAAATTTTAGTTTTAAAATTGTATAAAGTCGTTTAAAAATACTGATCAAAAATCACATTCCGTTGATCAGTGTTTTTAATTAAAATCTAATTGCACAAATGTTCAGAGCAATTAAGTTGTATTCAAAATTAGTAAGGAATTTTGATATGTAATTATTATGTCAATTTAAAAATAGCGTATTAAATTAAAAGATTGCTAAAAACAGAAAGTTGATTGTGGTCAAGCTGCATCGCTAGAGGCTAGAGAAAGTAGGCGGAGCCTAAAACAAAAACAAGTCGGAGAGGTCAGCAGTGGCAAATTCTAGAAAAAACTTACTTTTCTAACTTTGGTCGTGTTTGAGAGAGGTAGTCTCGAGACAACACAGCAGTTAATAATAATTCAAATATCTTATTAAGAAGTTTACCAGTGAATCGCAATGTTGATGGGCTAATTGCCAGGAGCTGATCTCTGCCCGCCAATATGGATCCTCGTGCCGCTGTTTGATCATGTTTCATATATTTCAGAATTTCCAACTTCCAATCTCAAAATTTGACAATGCCTTGCAAATAACTTTCAAAATGCGCGCCTACGTTCGTCGGAAATATCAATCGGGAAAAGCAAGCCGGATGAAGAAAGAAGAGTAACTGTGTTACACGAACTTTTAACTTTCTCCCGAGCTTAATGTTATCAATCAAATAAATGACATGTAAGTTTTATCTTGTTTACAATGATACTGTTTAACCTGTCAGTAAATTTTCTTTTCTTTTAAATCCTGCGCTCTAGTCTTTAGAAATAATTTATAACATTTGTAATTAATAGTAATAATAATTTAAATGAATGCATTTATATTTTTTTTATGTTGCTTATTCCCTAAACAAACGATGCCAATAGTAACATTCCCCAACTCCGTGTAAAACTAGTGTACCGTAATGATCAAAGTATTTTAAAAGTAATTTCGTTTTTAACTTAAATATTCTTTCATATTCCGAGTTGGTAAATGTTAAATCACTTTATTATTCTATGTTAAGTTGTTATAAAATTACAATCTAAGTTTCAATCTTAAATATATATATAATAGTTTCAAAGTGTTCATTAATGTTATGTATAATATGAGAAATAATTCATTGCATAATTTGATACTATCGCTACCGCCTGTTAACCCGGAGGGTTAGAGTTTCAGAGTAAATTTAACTAATCTTTGTTCTCACCGTCAGTTTAATTTCGCTATGTTTTTATTGGGATAAGGATCTCAGCCTGTGGCGTAGAAACAGACAAATAGTTTCCAGGTTTTATATAATTTCTTTTAAAAAAATCCGCTTCAAGTATTCGTCCTTCACGTCTGTGGCAATGCCTTCCCTTCGCTGAAGTTAGCGTCTCGCCATTCTACCATTGGGGAATGAAAGCAGTTTTTCTTTCCCGGTAATCTCTTGGATCACCGGGGTTCGAAATGATCCCGGCTGGTTGTAGTGTCCCGGAACTACTTGGGGGCATTAAGCCTTGTCAAAGTACAAGCCGCCCGGTATTCCGTTAATGCACCGCAATTGATTACTGTAGGGCTCTTGAATCCAGGCAACCACCAGTTCATCTATCTTCCATGTTGTATTTATATAAAACCACCAGCACATCTATCCTTTATGTCGTATTTATATAAAACCACCTCCACTGTTCGTCTACGTTCCGGCTCGAGCCTATTCTAATAAAATAAGTTAATATAAATCTTTAGATAAATATTTTTTCCAATGCTCTAATACTCTGATTCTTCTAACCACCCGTCAATCCTTCAATCACACAGCTATTGGCATGAGTTTGTTCATTAAATAAAACGTTTACTAAAGACTAGTAGGCAAATACAAGAGGATTCATGGAAGTCTTACCGTACTGTTAACATTATATTTATATGCTTTGTATTTTCATGTTGAATACTATATTTATCCGCTTTCTATTTGTCTTATTTAACACTATATTTATATGCTTTATATTTTGTTCATTAAACACTTTATTTAATCTAAATTTTTGTGTCCTCCACCTTATTACTCTCTAAGTCTATTTAGCCACTTACTGTCTGTATTGGCAACTTAAATATATACGTTACATGAATGACCGTCCCAGTATCTATAGTCTAGTAAATCTATATATCATTAACTGTAAGAATTTGTCCATGTTCTTAGCTGAGCTAGAAAAGGGATAACCCTGTGCTGGTGTAAAGTCATCATCGGTTGGTCATGCCGGGGTTTGGGTTTGAATTCAGTTGGCGTTTTTGGAATTTATTCTTAAACGTGGGCTGGGTTTGAACTCGGGTACTGTGTATGAGTAAGCGTGGTGGATTTATACCGGTACAATATATATATATTAGAAAGGACTTGAGTTCAGACTTTTAAGCTCTCTGCAACTATCTACTCTATCTTATACAACTGATACACATGACCATCTACACTTGAAAAAAATAGTAAATGATCTTCAATATACATATTTCACACTGAACCAGCATTCATCACTTGGTCCAGATTGTAGACAATATATATATATATATATATATGATCACTAGATGGAGCTTTACCAATAGCTCCTAAACAAGCTTAGTGATCATAAATTGCAAGCTGGAGCAGGTTACGAAATTTATAACTTGTTTTGTTTATATTTATATATATAGCATAACTTTACAGTTATTACTGTAAATTGTCTACTATAACCCAAAAACTATAAAAAATTTATTGACTTTGTTTTTATGGTTAAGCAAATACATGGTTAAATAGCTTATACTGTAATCAAAATCCAATATACATATTTTGTGCTGAACCAAGTATAGACAATATACATTTAAATATTATATATATATATGGGGTGTGTGTGCAATTATATAATTGAATATTTATAAATACAGTAATCAGATATATTTTAAAATTTTTATTTACTTAGCAGGGACTTTCAAATATCCTAATTAACACTTTGAAAGGCTAACCTTACCACAATTCCATGATCTTAACATTTGCTGCCTGCCTGTTAATTAGGTCATATTTGTATTTGTATATTAGCATAGCTTCTTTTATTTTTCTTTTGTTGTTATTTTTTTAAATTTGCAACATTTTAATTGTAATTGAAGTTAAAACCATAAATACATGAATTATTATGGTTGTGAAAAATGGATGCTGAAACATTATTATCTACTTTGCATTTTTGATTCGATTTCTGAACTCTTTTTAAAAACAGCAAGTGCTTTTTAGTTCTTTTTTCCATTGTACATCTCAATTCACCTATATATCTAGTACCACATCTACATATCCATTTATAAATGATACAATTTTTATTTATAAATGAGGTTTTATCTTTAGAATTATTTATTAATTTCTTTAATGTAGGAGTTGTGTAAAATGCAATATCACACATACCTTTATAAATCTTCATTATAAAATTTACTTGATCATTCAAAATGTATGGTACTGCTATCCATATTTTTTATTAGCAGGAGGATCAATATTATTATTAAAACAAAAAAAATATGGATATCAATATCATACATTTTGAATGATCAAGTAAATTTTATAAGGGAGATTTATAAAGACATATGTGATATTGCATTTTACACACCTCCTACATTAAACAAATTAATAAATAGTTCTAAAGATAAAATGTCACTTATAAATAAAAATTATATCATTCATAAATGGATATGTAGGTGTGGTAGTGGATATATAGGTGAATCAAGGTGTGCATTAGAAAAAAGAACTAAAGAGCACTTTCTGTTGTTAAAAAGAGTTCAGAAATTGAATCAATTTGTAAAGTAGATAATAATGTTTCAGCATCCATTTTCCATTACCATAATAATTTATATATTTATGGTTTTAACTTCAACTATGACAATGGTAAAATATTGCAAATTGGAAAAAATAACAACAAAAAAAAGTAAAAGAAGCTATGCTAATATACAAATACAAACATGACTTAATTAACAGGCAGGGAGTAAACATTAAGTTCATGGAATTGTGGGAAAGTTAGACTTTCAAAGTGTTAGTTGACAAAGACTACAAGGACAGTTGAAAATGCTACTAAGTAAATAAAAATTTTAAAATATATCTGATTATTGTATTTATAAATATTCACTACTGTAACTTTATCTATTATAACTTAAAAACTGTAAAAGATTTATTGACTTTATATTTATAGTTAAGTAAATATATTTTATCATTGGTTAAGTAGCTTATAGTATAATCAAAATGAAGTCTAAGACTCTCTCAGATTGATGGTAAGAGAAAATATAATTTTATAAAGGATTTTAAAAATGACTTCCCAAACAGATTTTCTAATTAATGCTTATATATATATATTTATATGGCTGCAGAAAGGAGTTTGCTACTAACTGAAAGGAGACCCTTTGATTCCTCTTGGAGGCCTTAAAGGAACAAAGCAGGGCAAATTTCTAATGTCCACTCCATACGTTCTTGTCATTGCAGCTGTTATTACTATGTGATTATTCATATAGTATATGAACATGGATGGGCTGCTTACCAACACGCATTAGCCAGCGTGGTGAGTTTATTGGCTTTTTACCTCTGAGTTTAAGATCAAGAAACACCATGGTCTTTCTTCTCAGTGCCTGATAAGGCAGAATGAATGTTTGTGTAAATGATAAATATTTTTCCAATACATATATACAATTATGACAGACAAAAATAAAGCATGGCCCTTATTCCCAGGAGGCTGTAAAGTCACCAACCAAGGCAGCGGTTGGTGGCCGAAGGTGGAGGGTGCTAAGAATCCCCTGATTGTGGACCCAGGCTGCCATTTGATGATGACTTTTTATTTAGGTACTTACAACTGCAGATCACTTTCAAGTGAAGGAAGATTGCAAAAATTAGAAGAAGAATTGTCTTATATTAAATGGGACATTATTGGACTTTGTGAAGTTAGAAGAAAAGGTGAAGAAACAATTGATTTAAAAAGTGGACATATACTCTATTATAAAGGCACACATATTGAAAATACAAGTGGAGTAGGATTCATTATAAATAAAAAGTGGAAGAACAATATTGTGGAGATTGATGGTGTATCGGACAGAGTTGCAAGATTAGTTATACAACTTAATAGCAGATACCAAATGCAGATAATTCAGGTTTATGCCCAAACAAGTTCTCATAGTGATGAAGTAGTAGAAGATTTTTATATGGATGTACAAAAGGCTTTTGATCAGAATAAACAACATTTTAAAATTGTTATGGGAGACTTTAATGGTAGAATTGGTAGACAAATAAAAGATGAAATTGCTGTAGGTAATTTTGGTTATGGTAATAGAAATGAGAGAGGACATAGACTTGTGGAGTTTGCAGAAAAAGAAAAACTTTATATTATGAATTCATTTTTTGAAAAAAATGTTAAAAGAAAATGGACATGGAAGCATCCAAATGAAGGTACAGCAGAATTGGATTATATTTTGACTAACAGGAAATACATATTTCAAGATTGTAATGTTCTTAATAAATTTAACACAGGAAGTGATCATCGATTAGTAAGGTGTAAGTTACGTGTTAATGTAAAACTAGAGAGACAAAAATTATTGAGAAAAACAATATTTACAGTTGATATTCCTAATCTTCAGAAACATTCTAATGAATTTAAATTAGAACTTACAAATAGGTTTCAAGTGTTAGGAGATTTTGAACATGATTCAGATTTGAATGAAATTAATATGAAAATAACTGATACACTTTTAAAAACTGCAACAAAGATAGCTGGTAGAAAAAAGCAGCAATTGACTAATAAAATTTCTACTGAGACTAGAGAATTTATGAAGAAAAGAAGGAATATGAAGATATACAAAAATGATGTATTAAAAAGAATTGAATATCTCGAATTTTGTAAAATGGTACGGAAAAGAGTTGAAAATGATATAAGAAAGTATAACTGTGAAATAGCAAGGAAAGCTGTAGAAGAAAATAAAAGTCTCAAGAATGTTAAACAACATTTTGGTATTGATAGGAAATTTATATCTGCAATAAGAAAGAAAGATGGAATTATTACTAAAAAGAGAGATGACATCATGAAATTGGTAGAAGATTTTTATCAAGAATTATATAGTAATAAAGAACAAGTACCTCCTATATCTATTACATCTTCCGAATTGCCCAGAATTTTAAATGAAGAAGTGAGACATGCAATTAAATGTATGAAGAAAGGAAAGGCTCCAGGAAATGATGGAATTATAATTGATATATTAAAAGAAGGAGGTGAAGAAATAGAAACAATTTTAGCAAAGTTATATACCAAATGTCTAAATGATAAAGATGTACCGGAAGATTGGAAGAATGCAGTAATAATATTAATATTTAAAAAAGGTGATAAAGAAGATATTAGAAATTACAGACCTATCAGCCTTTTATCAGTTTTATATAAAATTTTTACCAAGATAATTACAACTCGTCTACAGAGAACTTTGGATTTCCACCAACCAAGAGAACAAGCTGGATTTAAAAGTGGTTTTAGTACAATAGATCATATCCAGGTATTGAGAGAAGTCATAGAAAGGACAAATGAATATGAGTTGTCATTATGTTTTGGATTTGTAGATTATGAAAAGGCATTCGATTCTATACACATTTCTTCAGTGATTAAAGCATTGGATCATCAAGGTATAGATCCAGGATATTGTCATATTTTAAAGAATATTTATAAAAATGCAACGGCAACAATTAGATTACATAATGATACTGGAAAAATCAACATTGAGAAAGGTGTAAGGCAAGGTGACTCCATATCTCCAAAACTTTTTACAGCAGTGCTGCAAGAAGTATTTTGTGGATTAAAATGGGAAACTAAAGGAATGAAAGTAAATGGAGAGTATTTAAGTCATTTAGATTTTGCAGATGATGTAGTTGTTTTTGCAAATAATGCTTCAGAGCTGCAGGAAATGTTGCAGGAGTTAGCAGATGAAAGTAGAAAAGTAGGACTAAAGATAAATGTTAAAAAGACTAAAGTAATGTTTAATCGATTTGCTCAAAATATGAAAATAAAGATTGATTATGAAGAATTAGAAGAAGTTAACAGTTACAAATACCTTGGTCAGATTATTAATACAGATGGAAACATAATGGAGGAAATTAATCATAGAATTAAACTTGGTTGGAGTGCTTTTGGTAGAAATAACTTGATACTAAAAGGAAATATGCCTATGTGTTTGAAAAGAATGGTTTTTAACAAATGTGTTTTACCAGTTCTTACTTATGGATCTGAGACTTGGACACTTAATAGAAGAGCAATACAGAGACTTCAGACCATTCAAAGGAGTATGGAGAGATGTATGTTGGGAGTAACAAGAAGAGATCGAAAACGCAATGTATGGGTAAGACAACAAACAGGTGTTACTGATCTTATTGAAAAAATTAAAAGATTGAAATGGAGTTGGGCTGGACATATTGCTAGAAGAAATGATAATAGATGGACAATTGAAATTTTAAACTGGATTCCAAGAGATTGTAAAAGACCCAGAAAGAGACCACATGTGAGATGGATGGATGAAATAAGAAAATGTGCAGGGGTGTTGTGGAAAAGAGAAGCTAAAGATCGGAGAAGATGGCTTAAACTTGGAGAGACCTTCATCCTGCAGTGGATTGATAATGGTTGATGATATATATATATATATATATATATATATATATATATATATATATATATATATATATATATATATATATATGTATATATATATATATTTGTCATTATTATTATTATTAGGAAAAAAACTCTCTTGAATTGTATAAACAAATAGGATACACACGTATATAAAATAATATATTTTATAAAGAAATACAGAATTGGATAATAAATCTCTGCATGCATGAAAGTTCATATGTTTAGATTGAGCAAAATTAATTTGGTTTGCTTAATAATAAAATTTATTGAAAGGTCAATTTAAAATTAATTAAAGTAAATATCTGAGAGCTTTCACATTTAATAATTTATTTGTTTTAAATAAATGATTCTAGAATTGTTTTAAATTATAACAAAATTAAGTGATTGAAGAGTTAAATTATTATTAAAAAATTTTCTCTCTTCATTATGAACTACAATCATAAAAATTACCATGTTAATTCTATAGTCTGAATTTTAATAACCTTGACAATTTTTTCTAATTTTCTCAGAAAAATAAGAAACATCAGTGTATAATGGGAAATATGATGTAATCCAGGCATCAGCTGATCAAAGACTATAAATACTGGTGCTTCAAAAAACCAATCAGTCTTCACAACATTTTAGAACACTTAAAACTTAAGCCAGTTAAAACTTTAAAGTAGCCATTTTGTTTGTCTTCATTATCATGGTTGAGTGGACTATCTCAGTTTAGGGATTTTTGCTTTAGCTTGGCAAAACTATTTACTTTTCATTAGACTAAGAAAAGAATAAATTAACAAGAAATAAACAGAAAACTGTCACTGATTATTATTTCAAGAAATTTTTATTTATTGCAGTCAATTGATAGTGAAAACTCGATAAATTTACTCATGGAATATGTCTAACAACTTCAATTGATTTTCTGAGTTTTTTGTTTTAAAATAATGGTAAAATAGCTGATAATTTTATAAGATTATGTCTATCAACTTCAATAAAGTAGCTTATATTATCACTTAAAATAATAGTAAAACAACTTTTCTTTGCACTTCAAAAAGGATTAATTCATCATGAATTATTAAAAAAAGAATTTCAAGTAATGAATTTCAACTCAAATATAACATTATAAATATTGTAGCTTGGTGAAATGCTGAACTTTAATTAAAAATCAATGGAATCACATGACCGGAACTTTAAATCAAAGATTAAATACATATAAATCAACAGATTAATAAAATATTTTAATAAAATAATGAATGATTGCTAATCCTTTGGATATAAGGTTATAATGCCTTTTCAAACGAATTTAATTGCTTTGTATGGTAAATTACGATTCATCTCAGTGTTTGAAGAAATGGATAATGAATTATAAATGCCAAATATTTTAATATTGCTTATGGATTGTGGTATATAAATGCAAATATTAAATATTATAAAATCAAATTTATTAGCAAGCCTAAAATGAATTAATGCATTAAATGTAACCCACATTGGATTAACAAATGTGCTTAATGTAATTTTATTTATTTTGATATTACATTCCAATAAGAATTAATTTACAAAAAAATAATTGTGCTTAATATCATCTTTAATGCTTTTATAAAATGTTTTAGTGAATTCGCAAAAACATTGGCATATTTTACAAGTATAAATATTTCCTTGGGATAAATTTTAATTGGTGTAATGATTGGAGTACTTAGTGAACTTTATTATAATTGTTTCTTATTTAGTTAGTTATTATTAGTAGTAGTATAATAAAAAATTTTAAAGTTTTTTAAATATTATTATATAAATGTATATGCAACAATTTTATTAATTTTATTATTTATGGCATTGAATATGATTAAATATATAATTTACATTAGGAATAGTTATCAATGTAAGTAACTTTTAAAGTTATATAAAATTTATTATACAGAATTTATTATGTGTTTTATGGGTTCTTGAGTTAACCTCAAATTTGTAAGAAATTAATCATCTTTGGTTAGAAAAATAGATCTGTAAGGAATATTTTATGCATAGCTCCTATATGTTAGTATTAATTTTTAAAATGCTATAGTATGCAATAGGGCATCCTAATGATATGAGTTATATAGTTTGTTAGTAGATTTATTCCTAAAGAATAAGCCTTCGAATGAATCGAATAAAGAAACTTGAGGTGTAATAAATAAGCCATATGTTTTAAATAGCAATTAGGAATACTAAAAAAATAATTTTATTTGTTTCTTAAAAAATGTTAAAAACGTCTCCAGTGTTCTTAAACGAAGTTGATTAATTATTGCTTTTGATACAAACTAATAGAGGACGGCATAAAATATTATTATGATTATTATTATCATTATCCTTCAGTATTTAAAGTTAGGATTTATTTAAATAATATGCAACCTATTCCCATTGAGTGTTAGTGACTTTGCAATACCGTATGATTATACATTTTTACATCGCAAGCTTAGATTAAACTTAAAAAACAAATATTAATTAGATATTTTATATAATTTTAATAATTAATTACGTTTGCTATTATTCATTTATTATTTATTTTATATTGTATAATAAAGCAATTGTTAATTTTTAATACTTCTATTTTGGTGTTATCAAAGAAACACTGCCACTCTATATTTACAAAATAAAGGTCATATTTTAAGATATCAGATTACACATAAATCTATTTGGATTGGATACCTCATTATTGTTACTACTGCTATCTGAAATACAAAGGTATCTATTATATCTTCCGAATTGCCCAGAATTTTAAATGAAGAAATGAGACATGCAATTAAATGTATGAAGAAAGGAAAGGCTCCAGGTAATAATGGAATTATAATTGATATATTAAAAGAAGCAGGTGAAGAAATAGAAATTTTTTTTAGCAAAGTTATATACCAAATGTCTAAATGATAAAGATGTACCAGATGATTGGAAGAATGCAATATTAATATTAATATTTTAAAAAGGTGATAAAGAAGATATTAGAAATTACAGACCTATCAGCCTTTTATCAGTTTTATACAAGATTTTTACCAAGATAATTACCACTCGTCTACAAAGAATATTGGATTTCTACCAACCAAAAGAACAAGTTGAATTTAAAAGTGGTTTTAGTATAGTGGATCATATTCAGATATTGAGAAAAGTTATGGAAAGAACAAATGCATATGAGATGCCATTATGCTTTGGATTTGTAGATTATGAAAAGATATTTGATTCTATAAGCATTTCTTCAGTGATTAAAGCATTGGATCATCAAGGTATAGATTCAGGATATTGTCATATTTTAAAGAATACATATAAAAATGCAACAACAACAATTAGATTACATAATGATATTAAAATAGTAAACATTGAGAAGGGTGTAAGACAGGGTGACTCCATATCTCCAAAATGTTTTACAGCAATACTCCAAAAAGTATTTTGTGGATTAAAATGGGAAACTAAAGGAGTGAAAGTAAATGGAGAATATTTAAGTCATTTAGATTTTGCAGATGATATAGTTGTTTTTGCAAATAATGCTTTGAAGCTGCAGAAATGTTGCAGGAGTTATCAGATGAAAATAGGAAAGTAAGACTAAAGATAAATGTTAAAAAAACTAATGTTTAATGGATTTTTTCAAAATATGAAAATAAAGATTGATTATGATGAGTTACAAGATGTTAACAGTTAACAAGTATCTTGGTCAGATTATTAATACAACTGGAAACATAATGGATGAAATTAATCATAGAATTAAACTTGGTTGGAGTACTTTTGGTAGAAATAACTTGATACTAAAAGGAAATATGCCTATGTGTTTGAAAAGAAAGGTTTTTAATAAATGGGTTTTACCAGTTTTTACTTATGGATCTGAGACTTGAACACTTAATAGAAGAGCAATACAAAGACTTCAGACCACTCAAAAAAGTATGGAGAGATGCATGTTGGGAGTAACAAGAAGAGATCAAAAATACAATATATGGGTAAGAAAACAAACAAGTATTACTGACCTCATTGAAAAAATTAAAAGACTATAGTGGAGTTGGGCTGGACATATTGCTAAAAGAGATGATAATTGATGGACAATTGAAATCTTAAACTGGATTCCAAAAGATTGTAAAAGATCCAGAAAGAAACCACATGTGAGATGGATAGATGAAATAAGAAAACGTGCAGCAGTGATGTGGAGAAGAGAAGATAAAGATTGGAGAAGATGGATTGAACTTAGAGAGACTCTCATCCTGCAGTGGATTGTTAATGGTTGATGATGAGAGTAAGATGATATACATAAAATTTCCTTTTACATTTGTCAAGTATCCTAAGTTAATGAATAAATTTTTTATTCATACACTTATTTTTCTTATTTTAGATAACTGATTATAATTGATTCATAACTCTGAGATAAATCGTTAACATTTTTTTAAAAAAAATTGCTAGTCTTAGTTTAAACGCAGATTAATTTATACTTAATTAGTTCTTTAGTAAGAAGTATTAAGTTAGAAAATATTTATTTAAAATTTATTAATACACATAATACTGAATATTGTGAGAAAGTTATTTCATTCCAAATTTTGTATTTATTATTAAAGTATAAAATAGTATTATCATTTATTTTTATGTGAAAATTGATAAAAACGTTTTCACGTAGAACAGGTTATAATATGGATAGTGGCTTAGAATAGTTTGCTATTGTTTTCATTCAGCCTGCAAAACAAGTCTGATTGGTTGCAGCAAGTCAATATATCTTGGCTATGAACTTATCTACTTATCTTCGTGTATATATATATATATATATGTATATATATCATCATCAACCATTATCAATCCACTGCAGGATGAAGGTCTCTCCAAGTTTAATCCATCTTCTCCGATCTTTAGCTTCTCTTCTCCACAACACCCCTGCACATTTTCTTATTTCATCCATCCATCTCACATGCGGTCTCTTTCTGGGTCTTTTACAATCTCTTGGAATCCAATTTAAAATTTCAATTGTCCATCTATTATCATCTCTTCTAACAATATGTCCAGCCCAACTCCATTTCAATCTTTTAATTTTTTCAATAAGGTCAGTAACACCTGTTTGTTGTCTTACCCATACATTGCGTTTTCGATCTCTTCTTGTTACTCCCAACATACATCTCTCCATACTCCTTTGAGTGGTCTGAAGTCTCTGTATTGCTCTTCTATTAAGTGTCCAAGTCTCAGATCCATAAGTAAGAACTGGTAAAACACATTTGTTAAAAACCATCCTTTTCAAACACATAGGCATATTTCCTTTTAGTATCAAGTTATTTCTACCAAAAGCACTCCAACCAAGTTTAATTCTATGATTAATTTCCTCCATTATGTTTCCATCTGTATTAATAATCTGACCAAGGTATTTGTAACTGTTAACTTCTTCTAATTCTTCATAATCAATCTTTATTTTCATATTTTGAGCAAATCGATTAAACATTACTTTAGTCTTTTTAACATTTATCTTTAGTCCTACTTTTCTACTTTCATCTGCTAACTCCTGCAACATTTCCTGCAACTCTGAAGCATTATTTGCAAAAACAACTATATCATCTGCAAAATCTAAATGACTTAAATATTCTCCACTTACTTTCACTCCTTTAGTTTTTCATTTTAATCCACAAAATACTTTTTGCAGCACTGCTGTAAAAAGTTTTGGAGATATGGAGTCACCTTGTCTTACACCTTTCTCAATGTTGATTTTTCCAGTTTCATTATGTAATCTAATTGTTGCTGTTGCATTTTTATAAATATTCTTTAAAATATGACAATATCCTGGATCTATATCTTGATGATCCAATGCTTTAATCACTGAAGAAATGTGTATAGAATCGAATGCCTTTTCATAATCTACAAATCCAAAACATAATGACAACTCATATTCATTTGTCCTTTCTATGACTTCTCTCAATACCTGGATATGATCTATTGTACTAAAACCACTTTTAAATCCAGCTTGTTCTCTTGGTTGGTGGAAATCCAAAGTTCTCTGTAGACGAGTTGTAATTATCTTAGTAAAAATTTTATATAAAACTGATAAAAGGCTGATAGGTCTGTAATTTCTAATATCTTCTTTATCACCTTTTTTAAATATTAATATTATTACTGCATTCTTCCAATCTTCTGGTACATCTTTATCATTTAGACATTTGGTATATAACTTTGCTAAAATTGTTTCTATTTCTTCACCTGCTTCTTTTAATATATCAATTATAATTCCATCATTTTCTGGAGCCTTTCCTTTCTTCATACATTTAATTGCATGTCTCACTTCTTCATTTTAAATTCTGGGCAATTTGGAAGATGTAATAGATATAGGAGGTACTTGTTCTTTATTACTATATAATTCTTGATAAAAATCTTCTACCAATTTCATGATGTCATCTCTCTTTTTAGTAATAATTCCATCTTTTTTTCTTATTGCAGATATAAATTTCCTACCAATACCAAAATGTTGTTTAACATTCTTGAGACTTTTACTTTCTTCTACAGCTTTCCTTGCTATTTCACAGTTATACTTTCTTATATCATTTTCAACTCTTTTCCGTACCATTTTACAAAATTCGAGATATTCAATTCTTTTTAATACATCATTTTTGTATATCTTCATATTCCTTCTTTTCTTCATAAATTCTCTAGTCTCAGTAGAAATTTTATTAGTCAATTGCTGCTTTTTTCTACCAGCTATCTTTGTTGCAGTTTTTAAAAGTGTATCAGTTATTTTCATATTAATTTCATTCAAATCTGAATCATGTTCAAAATCTCCTAACACTTGAAATCTATTTGTAAATTCTAATTTAAATTCATTAGAATGTTTCTGAAGATTAGGAATATCAACTGTAAATATTGTTTTTCTTAATAATTTTTGTCTCTCTTGTTTTACAATAACACGTAACTTACACCTTACTAATCGATGATCACTTCCTGTGTTAAATTTATAAAGAACATTACAATCTTGAAATATGTATTTTCTGTTAGTCAAAATATAATCCAATTCTGCTGTACCTTCATTTGGATGTTTCCATGTCCATTTCCTTTTAACATTTTTCTCAAAAAATGAATTCATAATATAAAGTTTTTCTTTTTCTGCAAACTCCACAAGTCTATGTCCTCTCTCATTTCTATTACCATAACCAAAATTACCTACAGCAATTTCATCTTTCATTTGTCTATTTATTGTAGCATTAAAGTCTCCCATAACAATTTTAAAATGTTGTTTACTCTGATCAAAAGCCTTTTGTACATCCATGTAAAAATCTTCTACTACTTCATCACTATGAGAACTTGTTGGGGCATAAACCTGAATTATCTGCATTTGGTATCTGCTATTAAGTTGTATAACTAATCTTGCCACTCTGTCCGATACACCATCAATCTCCACAATATTGTTCTTCCACTTTTTATTTATAATGAATCCTACTCCACTTGTATTTTCAATATGCGTGCCTTTATAACAGAATATATATCCACTTTTTAAATCAATTGTTTCTTTACCTTTTCTTCTAACTTCACAAAGTCCAATAATGTCCCATTTAATATAAGACAGTTCTTCATCTAATTCTTGCAATCTTCCTTCACTTGAAAGTGATCTGCAGTTGTAAGTACCTAAATAAAAAGTTGTCATCAAATGGCAGCCTGGGTCCGCAATCAGGGGATTCTTAGCACCCTTCGCCTTCGGCCACCAACCGCTGCCTTGGTTGATGACTTTACAGCCTCCTGGGAATAAGGGCCATGCTTTATTTTTGTCTGTCATAATTGTATATATGTATTGGAAAAATATTTATCATTTACACAAACATTCATTCTGCCTTATCAGGCACTGAGAAGAAAGACCATGGTGTTTCTTGATCTTAAACTCGGAGGTAAAAAGCCAATAAACTCACCCCGCTGGCTAATACGTGTTGGTGAGCAGCCCATCCATGTTCGTATACTATATGAATAATCACATAGTAATAACAGCTGCAATGACAAGAACGTATGGAGTGGACATTAGGAATTTGCCCTTCTCGGTTCCTTTAAGGCCTCCAAGAGGAATCAAAGGGTCTCCTTTCAGTTAATAGCAAACTCCTTTCTGCAGCCGTATATATATATATATATATATATATATATAGTGATTTTATTTACTTATTAATTTATATATATATATATATTGTAGGTCAAAAAATATAATAACAATGACTCTAACTATTTATAGTTATCAAATATGGTCAAGCTTAACCTTTCAAACTGTGGACTTACAAGAATAAAAAATCATATAACATTCGTATATTTGGGCTTGCAAGTTTATTCTAAGATTTCACATTATATAAATTTGCCAGGGTTATAAGATTAAATTATATTAAATATTATTCTTAAAATTTTAAACCTTTCAAATTATAAAATAGGAAAGGTATTTTATTGTACTTAATTTATATTTAAAGCAGCTAAATATTGAGATGGTGATGGTATAAGTGTATAAAATTAAGAAACAATATTCTTATAAATCAGTATGCCTTTTAAATAATATATAATAATTATAAAATCATGTGACCATATTTATTTGTAAAATTAATAGATGATAAATATTAACTAATTAACAACAAATACCAGATAAATAACAAAATATATAAATTCATTTATTAACAATAAAAAATACAGAATATTTTAATTAAATGAAATAATAATAACAAGTTCTCTGCAATGATTATAAATATTTTTGCTATACCTCTAGTTAAGAAAATAGTTCCTACTTCATTAATAACTAAATTTGTGGCGTTTATCTTGACATTATATAAACCAAAATCCTTTATTGGAGGAAGGTATTAAGGTCTATTCAAAGAACTTAATTATAAATAATGAAAAAAAACAAAAAAAATGTTTTGTTCTATCTTTAATTAAATAATAAGATCTATTTCTTCCTGGTATATGATTTATAAACTATTACTTTTTTCAAGAGCAAAACATTAACCCAACTTATAATATTCTTTTTAAAGTATGACTTTAATTAACCCGATCCCAATAGTTACTGGTGGCATTCTATAAGAGACTTATCAAGCTCACATTATGAATAAAATGAGAGTACAATATTGTCAGGAGTTTTAACTCAACTGAATAATATTATTTATACAAATATCATTGCCACAAGTATAATTAAATATACTTATATATGTTTTATAAAATCTTGAAAGTACCCATGTGGATACATAAGAAGGGTAGTTTATAATATTTGAACCATATGCTTTAGATCCTTTAATCATAGAAACGTAGGATTACAATAATAAACCAATAGAACATATAAACATTAAATATTATATGTTAATTATAAATAATTATTAATTAACTTTAAATATTAATAACCAGTCTCCATAATACAAAGAATCAATAACACACACTTATCACTTGTATATTTTTTTATTATATCTTGCTTCTTGTGAGAACTTTGCTGAACAAGATAACTCTAGATATTATACTAATTAAACAAATATAAGAAATATCATATATCATTATAATTTAAAATTAATTCAAAGTTTTTTAAAAAATACAAAATATTCTGGCATAAATTTTTTAAAATATTTTAAAGGAATTAAATCCCTCAGTATTTTGAATTGTAAAATCCTAATGGGTGAATTAAACAAATTTTAATTCCTTTAATAAAGTAATTTGTAATGAAGTTTGAGTTTTAAAGTCCAATTCAATAATAATAAGCGTTAAATATTCCAAAATCACAATGTTGTTTATTTTCTAGATGTGGGATAAAATAATCTTTTGAATCCACTAATAGTGAGTTACAATTATTCTAGAGAATCACAATATGTTGTCTTATTTTCTAGGTGTAGAATGTAGTTATTAATCTCAAAGAATGGCATTTATAAATTATAACCTTTCTCTAAATATTTATGAAGATAAACTCATTAGTTAATTAGTAATTATAACATCAAACAAATATTTGGGGAATAGAAAGGTGAGTAATATGGTTTAAACAAAACCAGCATTCCTTAATTAGTTTTTTAAATTCATATTTAAATCCAGGTTTTAAAATTTTATTCCATTTTAAAGTGTATTACTAGGTGATAAACATAGTTAGATATCTAGTTTTTCATTATGGACAATTTTGAGGTACATTTGCCATTATGGTAAAGGTTTATCTAATTTTCTATTTCATGATCATTGTACTGCAAAAACTTTAAATTTAATTCCAATACAGTTCACTTGAAATCAGTTAATAAAAAAGTCTAAACAAATCTGAACTTGTATTTATAAGTTTATGCTACATTGTATTTTTAAAATTTTATGGTATATCCTTAAATAAAACTTCTCTAATACTTTTACATTGCATTGATAAGGATAATCAAATCTCATTTATATACAATAAATTGGGTAAAATAACCTTCTATATACAACTACTTTATTTGGAGGAATTATTTCTCTGTGATGAAATATCTATTCTTTAATTTCTTAAAAGTACAACATGTTGGAGTCCATTCTGCAAGTTAGTGCATAAATCCACCTGCTACTTATAAAGCAACCAAGATATTTTTTATTTATTTTTAAATTGATAATTAGCCAAGCTAAAAGTTTCTGGAATTTTTTTTTCTATCAATAACTGATAAAGAACTTAAGGATTTGAACATTAATTATTAAACCAAAGTTTTTATTATATGTTGCACTTAAAAATATCAGTATATTATGCAGATTGTCTTTTAAAATGTTAAAAGAAGCATAATCATCAGCATTAATCCAGACTCCAAGGAGGTGAAGTTCTTGTTTTCAATTTTAATCAATGCAAATTAAAAATTCTATCATCAAACCTATATCACATCTTGATCCCTGTTTTGTTAACCTGCCTATAATCAGGTCCAAAAATCATGATTATAAAAATCCAAAACCATGTTGAAACAAGCATATATTTTTGTTTAACACCAATTTTTATTTCGAATGCTCCAAGTTTTCATTTGAAGTATTAATAGTTCTTATCATTGCAGCATGTAGAAAGCTGTATAAAAGAAAATAACTTTCGTGAACAATCAACTAATTTGAAAGAATATCACTAACTATAAATAGTCAAAATAAGAGTCATACATCAATTCATAGATCACATGACCCTATCTCTTAAGCTTGTAAGTTATAAACAGTGAGGATTGCCAATTCCTCTACAAGCTTTATGATAAATGCTTAGTGAGAGCCAGCACTTAAAATATCTCTATCAGGAACCCCTCCCCAAACCCCTGACCATGGTTTCATGCTTTGGCACTCCTCAGAGAGGTGTTAAGGTAGGTTCAGACACTAGATCTAAAAATACCAACCCAAAGCTAAGCACTTAGCTAAAAGTTATTTATTGAGTGGAAAATCTGAAATTTTCAGACATCTACATGTCTTCAAACCCAGCTATCCAACTCAAATAGCTATATGGGGCTGATAGATCTTCAGCCATACCATATATTAGTAACTCGTTTGATTAATTGAGTCAAATGTCTTGACAAAACAATAAACGCAATATATAAATCACTCTTTTG
Organism: Epiperipatus broadwayi; assembly: GCA_028023455.1. Classification (NCBI taxonomy): domain Eukaryota; kingdom Metazoa; phylum Onychophora; class Udeonychophora; order Euonychophora; family Peripatidae; genus Epiperipatus; species Epiperipatus broadwayi. The sequence continues at coordinate 112,207 of JAQFVV010012928.1, forward strand.
CTCTCAATATTTTTCATACATTTTCCTGTCAATAAAAACTTTATCTGTACTGAGATTGCTGATAACCATCTCTCAATGACTGCAGGCTATCTATTCAACTCAATTCTTGAAAGTACTTCATGTATAATAATGATATTCTAGTATAATTACTTCAACCATTTCTACATCCTTTACTTTTAAAAATTAAAACAATAGAAACAACTTGAGACCAGGCATCACAACTTCATGACTACATATGTTATTAAAAAAATTCCAATATTTTGGAAGTTATCATATCACTATCATATTTTAAAAGTTATCTAAGTATTTATTAGAACCTGCGGTTCTTCCACTTTTAAGATTATAAAGATATGATCAAAATCTAAATGAGTAGATAAAGTGAGTATATCAACAGAAGTATCCAATATTTGTATCATTATTCAAAAGATGATTAAACACTAATCCCATTCAACAGAACAGTAAATATTCTTTAAGATATATATATAATTAACTATTGTATTGAATAAATATTTATATCCAATCAAATTTTAGATTTGAATACATACTTTTTATTTAAAATCTATAACATAAACTACATCCTAGTGTAAAAATTTTAGTTTGATATTGAGTGCCATAACATGGGCATAAATTATCTCACCATGATTGATAAATACATATTCAATATTGAAGCTATAAAATTAAACAAGTCACAATCATGACACATAATGTTTATAACAGGGGTGGGCAAATAGCAGCCCGAGGGCCACATGCGGCCCACCAAGACAATCAGAAAAATCCACCTTGGACTGAGATTTCCTTCCCATTGCATGACTGAATATTCATCTCATATTTTCCACTAGGATGACCACATCAATACACAAGCGCAGTATAGATACGATGTGCAGTGCTTTTCCAGTTGATCTGATTAATTTCAATTTTGTCTTTGCATTAGCAAAGATATACATTTCCAACTTTAGTGAAACCATGAATGCTCCAAAAAAATGTAAAATCGGTAATGAATGTCATGTGTTTAATGAAGAATGGACAAACAAATATTTCTTTGATAATACAGGGAATAAAGCAGTGTGTTTATTGTGTCATGAAAAAAGATGCGGCCCTCCGCTAACCTTCGCTTCTACAAAGTGGCCCCCAATGCGGCCCTCCACCAACCTATGTGGCCCCCGAGCCAAAACAATTGCCCACCCCTGGTTTATAAGATTAAGACATTGCAACTGTCTTTATGTAAGTGAAGTGTCATCTAGCGTCAATTATCTAAAAATAAATTTTAAAATCAAAAAATGATATATTTAAAATGTATTGTCAGATGTTGAAGCTAGAGGCCACTTCAAAAGGCAGTTATAATGAATCAATCTCAAAAACATTACTATATATTTAGTTTAATAAATTCTTACTTATTACATATATATAATCAATGCAAATACTTTTGAATAAATATTTGATGTAAATTTTTTTGTATTAGATCATATAATTTTTAGTATTTTTTTTTAATATAGATATAACTGAAGTCAAGCAAATAAAATAGCAATTTCATACAAAGTTATTTATACTGATCTCCAAAAAGACTTGTGAAGAAAATTGAGTTTATTACAATATCATGAGATTTAGTTTAAAAAGTTTATTTATCCAAATAGTATCTTCTTTTTAGTGATTTATTCAGTTTCCATAATTTCAGTGATAAGTATTTTTCTTTTCAGCCAATATTTCAATTCCTAATCTTTTTTTAATCATAACATGCATCTTTCCATGTTGTATCAAAATGTCAGCTTTGTTTTTGAAATAACTTTAAATTTTGTAATGATGTCATTTTTGCCCTTTTTCTTCTACTTATATTATTTCTTCATACTCACAAAAATGTTATTATTTAAAGCACTAGTATTATTGGCAATGCTCTTTGGATTTAGAAATAGGAAATGTATCAATAATGGATATTCTTCAGTGAATATATAACAAGTTTATTAAATATATAAATTACTATCAGATGAAATATTTTTTCTCACTTATAAAACAAAGATGATTAAAAGATCTATTTTTTTTTATACATGACAAATTAGATATGTTTAACTGTATAACCAAAATTGAATATAAAGAAGTTTCTAAGATACGATACCGCAATAAAATACTAATATCAATCATTAGAACTCTGTATCTAAATCATTCTATTTTACAATGAATAAGCAAATTATTCAATTCTATGTTTGTCAAAAACAATCTAAAAATAGTATTTTCTAGGTAATAAGACAATCTTTTTAAATACAATTAAATACAAATGAATATATTTTATATAAGCGCAATGCCATTATAATAATAGTAAATCACGAGTGATTTGTATATTAAATTATATGAATGACAAATACATTAAATATTAAATTATTAATATTACTATGTTTAATAGCGAAAGCTGATGGACTAAAGAATAAATAGAATGTGACTGAGCGATCATATCGGGGATAGTTTTTGTTTCATATCTTCACTAAGACAATTTATTTTAGTATCGTAATATAAAATTTAATGAGTTCTTTTAAGTGTCATAGCATCGGCCGGGACGCGAACCCGCAACCCGGGAAACTGCCTGCTAGAGCAAGGCGGTCGCGCTGACTTCTCGACCACCAACGCAAGACAATTTAATGTGTTCTTTACATCATTAATCCACTATAATAAGAATTGAATCCACTATAAACAGACTGTAATTTTACATTTTCTGTATATTGCATTTTAATATTATTAATAAGGAAAATGAACTTTGGGAAATTGTTTTGCATTGAATTTTTTAAAATTGTATCTACTTCTGTACATATAATCTATCAAATTTATATCTTTAAAAGTAATTATTTATGTTTGTGCTTAGCAGTTTTAGATTTTTTTTATTTTCCCCAGCACTCACATTTAAAATCATTTTTAACTTACATTTTTCATTAAAAGAAAACAAGTTTTAAAATACCTTTGATTGAATTTTTTAAGTGCTTTTTTTTAAATGCGTTAAAACCTTAAACTATAATTTACAATGATTGTTTTTATTAAACATTAGAAAGAATGTACGCTGAAAGAAAGGCAAATGTATATTGCTAACAAAAAAAAATGTTTATTCAATTTATTTATACTCTTGTGTGTTTAAGATTTTTTTTAAAATTGCTTTATGTTTTTTTATAAAATATATTTTGCAAAGAAAGGTTTTTTTTTTTTTTCGATAAATTGAAACGCATTATAATGACTTTCCCTTTGCATAAAATGAAACTATTAAAAATTCTCTACTTGCAATTAACATTTTCTGCTTTTATAGCAAATACAATAATCATTATATTAATAATACTATAGCTATATATATACACTTACTATAATTTTAGTATTTATATTAATTACAAAAAGTGAATTTAATGATTTTTGCAATGAGCAAATCACACACACACACATACATATATATATATATATAACACTGCCTAAAGCAATACCAGTAAAAATAAGGTAAAATAAAATAGTAATAAAATATTAGCAAAATTAAATATAATAAAAAAAAAAGTACTTTGATTTCACCTATAATAAAAACAAACCATCTCAAACGAAAATCCAAAACAAATAAAATTTATACATTTAACACAAAATTATTCCCAGTTCAAGATAATATCCAATTATTTTTATTATTAAGAAAAATTCTGATCAAATTGATAACATCAGATTCAAAACAATCAATCATGAAGGTTTTTTTAAAACTCTTATTTTAATATGTACACTTCTGGATAATATTTTATGGCCAATATCCCATTCATGAAATTAGTAAAATTAAAAAAAAGATTTATAGAAACTCTTTTGATAGATTATTTTGGTTTCGAGGTTATTATTTTAATGAGGATTTTCTTTAAAATTAAGGTTAATTGAATATTAGCTCTGAATTGTGGATATTTTTATATATAGAGTCTCAATAAAAATGTGGCTGATTCTTTCTTTAGGCTTCCAGTAGCACCCATCTCTGACATAATTTAGTTAATCACCACAAATATTTTAAGATAGCATATTTGGGTCATGAGTTACAACATTAAATATGACAGTGTATTTGTATCTTAAAATAGGCAAAACTCTATCTATACAGTAGTGACACACACTGGAATAATGCATTATCATTAAATATTTTAAATTGATCAAACTGCTTTTGAAAAATTTGAAATGATTCATTCTCAAAGTCATGAATTGCAAGAATATTTTCAAAAGGGTTAAGAAAATTTTGGAATCATAGGAACAACATTGAAGATGATCCATGGTAGCTGCATAAAAAACTACTGGAAAAAATGTGCAAAAAGTTACCAAAATTTGTTAAAGTGATTGCTGTATATCTATCAGACTTAAATAGAAAATCACTGGAATTCCATCAAAAAATATTGTTTATCACATTTTAATGGCAGATTTGAAAAAATGGAAGATGTGCATGCACTTTGTGTCTTACCTGTTGACAGTCAATGAAAGCAATGTTGGAATACAGCACTATACAAGACATGTAAAGAACTGCAATTACAGATCCAGGAATTTTTGTTAAATATAATATTGTGATGTTTTAAATATGATACCTTAACCAAATATCAGAGTGTGGAATGGAGAACATTAAAAAAAAAAATTTCAAATGCAAAAGTATTATTTATTCTAAAGGCATTATTCACCACAATACATTCCTAATTATCAGATTTTAAGTGCTATATATTATTCAGGTGTTCTGCATTAGTTTTGGGTCAAACTTTTATGCAGTTTGGCTTGAATATTGCAAACAAAGTTTTTTGAAAGTGCCAAGACTGTGCACAACATTTTTTGGCAAAAATAATCATTACTATGCTTCAGCATCCACACTATTTTTCTGATTTAGCCCTCATTGATTTTCTTTCATTGTTTCCAAAATTAAAGTTTCAGGAAAGAGCACTTCATGATTCAATTTAGAACATATAAAAATGTGACAAATTTTTGTAGATGATTTCAGTAGATTTCAAAACTGCTTCAAACAGTTTTACAATTATCTTTATCAGTGTATTGAGTCTAAAAGAGATTATTTTAATAATAATAATAATTAAGCATAGATAATACCTTGCTTTGTTTCAGATTAATCATTTTTATTGGAATAATATATTGAAAAGAATTATTTTTCATGTTATGTGCATGATAATCTCTCTGTTAAATAGAGATATAGTTAGATTATATTTATTAAAAGGTTTACATATATAAAATGATCATGTGACATACTTTGAGACATTTTAAATCATAATAATATTAATTTTATTGATTATAGTTGTAAAAGATAAAAAAATAGGGGAATATCTTTTTTTTCTTGTGTTGTTCTTTTTTATTTACTTTGAAAAAGAACAAAAAAGACAAAAACAAAAAGGGATTAGAATTTGCAATATGATTTGAATATTTTCTTTTCAAAAAATTAAAAAGCAAGAAGAGATTATATTCTTTATTTCTGAAGAAATTAAAATTATTTTTTAATTATGTAAATAAGCATTTATTTTTATAACGTCTGTATACAATTTGTAATTACATTCGAATATCAGCCTTTTAAGCCAATTTAAAGTGACCGTTATATTGTCACACCTTCTGTGCCAGTACTTCAGATTTGCTCATATATAAATATTTGAGTCATAGGAATAGGAGGGATTCTTTTTATTCCTGCATAAATTCTATATCTTGTATTGGTCAGAGGGTATTCATTTATTATTTAACACTCGCAAAGCATTTGCACAATTGGCTTGAAAGGCCGATATTCGAATGTAATTGTTAATTATGATAAAATAGAATTCTTGTCTTAAAGCAAAAAAATAGATTTTTTTCTTGCAAAAAAAATCTATTGGTCAATCCTTAATGTTGTAATATTTGGAATAGTCACACAAATGAATAAAAGTTTGATACCAAGGTTGTTTTTTAAAAAACAATAGAATGTGTTAGCTGTAGAATTCAAAAGAATTCAGTATTGGAGAGTTCAGAGCATATACTAAATTCTTGCTAAAATCTGATCATTACTGAGCTAAGTAAATAACCAATTTAAATAAAAAAATATAGAAGGAAAATATCTCTAGGAGAAACTTTCAACAGGTCTTATGTATTAATCCAATCAAAATCATAGTTGTCTCAGTTTATGTTAACCTAAAATCAAAATAAACTAGTAATTTAAAGTTAAAAAAACTAACATAAAATAATGGTTACATTAAAAATGTAGCACAACAAAAAAAAAGAAAAGGCAAAATGAGTGTAAATTACTATTGAGAAAGCTTTATCAAAATTCTAGGACAAGAGATTGACAAAACTGCTACATCCAAGATTTACAAGACACTCAATTAGACAGCTAAAAAATAAAGACTAAAAATTAAAAAAAATTTAAAAAAATCCACAATCATATAAAGTATTGTTGTATGTATATCTTCCTTTATAAATGTTACTTTATATGGAAGAGAATAATTGAAAATAAAGATTTTTTAATTGGTTAAAATAGTATGAGATTATCCTCATTTTCCAAAGTAAAAAGAGGAGGAAAATACAAGTTTAAATTATTTTTTATTATGAAATATATTTAGGGTTTATTATTGTAATGGAATAACTAATTTAGATTAAGTATTAATTATTTAAGAAGAATCAGAAAAAAATAATATTTATATTTGTCTTACATAAAATTATATGTGTATTGTATAGATGGAGTTAATCACTTTATCATTTTGTAATTTTTTTATTTTTTTATTAGTTAATTTTATTAAATAATTTCTGAAATTACTTTTTTCTAATGTCTTTATTTTTATAGCTAGCTATTCTATCAATTACTAGTATGTGTAACTGATTTAATTAAACAGGTATGCTTTGAAGGATTTAAAGCTTATCCCAGTGAAATGATTAATAATAGAGTGAATTAAGCATGTATATTTTTTGTTTACATTTTTAAAGGTTTTTACAATCTGACATCTAGGTAAGGCATACCAGAATTATATATATATTGTAATGGGCACACATGCTATTACATTAATCAAATAAATAAAATTAGAAATTACAAATAAAAAAGTTCCCAAATAAAAGCTTGTTTTTCAGAATTAAAAATTAAAAATGAAGTCATCTAAACTCGTACATATATAAAATCACACAGATGGAAAATTATTAAAAAAAGACTTTATTTTTTAAAAAAAGTATTTTAGAACTAAATTTTTAGAAAAAACTGATTTTAAGATAAAAATATGTCTTTCAGAATGTATAAAATTTAATTAATTCTATTGTGTAAAAGACTCAAAATGGAAATGATTGTTGGTTTTAGTTAGTCTTAAGTAATCTAGTCCTTCAGCATCTCAAAATTTATAATTAAAGGTCAGATAGGAGAGAAAAACAATAAAAACAGAATAGCCAATAAAAAATCCCTCAGGAAATGGACCACAGTGAAAGAATCATCATCATCATGATGTCATGTCCAGTTAATCTGCAATTTTAATATAAAAAGGAAAAAAATAGAAATAAAATATTATGTGTGTTATATGTGTTAGTTCCAGGAGAATTGAAGGAGAAGGGATTGAAAAGATGCACTTTTCAATCCCTTAAGTTTTTTTCCAAAAGAAAAAAGAAATGAAGTATCATTTTTCTATATTGCAGACACTGGGGTCCTGTGATAAGATCCTGCAAAGTGCAATACCAGCTAGAGCAAAGGACCTCCAGATAAATACCAATAGAATGGCAAACAGCATACCAGTCTCCCCAGGACATTGTGGGAATTAGAAACAACACAGGATCCAAATTACAAGCAACTAAAACATCTGGACTTTCTCTTTTAAAACTGTAAGAACTATATAAGTAATGAATTTTAACTATAAAACTTTTCCAGTATTTTAATATAAATATAAATTTCTTTCTGACCAAAGTAAATCATTTGTTAATAATTATTTTTATTATATGTAGTTTTAAAATCATTTCCATTAATTTATTTTTTCCATTCTATTAAGTGTTAATTATGATTTTTTTTGTTAAGCTAAAACTTTTAAATCATGTTAATTTCAGTTGGGTGGGGATGGCGGCATAGATCATGATGTTATGTTAGTTTAATTAAGGGAGGGTTTATCTTAGGTTATTTGTTTCACAGTTAAATTGGATTAATGGGTTGGATGTATCTGTGTAATTAGTAAATGTAGCATGAAGATCCGCTACATGTAAGATCACATTATATGTCACACTTGGGCAAAATTGTCTCATTTCTTACTGACCATCAGAAGCAAACAGTATTCCCTGCTCCTTGGATCACCCCTTTAGCCTATGGAATGGGATGGTAAATCAGCAAAAGGACCACAATCCCTTCCTACAGAGTTTTTTTATTGTTCTTTTTGCCAGACAGATGAAGTATTCCTGTACTGGATGAGAGACATTTCTTCTAGATAACCACACTGTTCAGATGTATATTTCTGACAGTACGGTATTGCGCAGTCATATTCATGCTGCATTGAATACATCAATATATCAGATAGATTGGCATTAGTTTGTCTGTGAACTTTGGGCCTGGGGTTAAATAAGGGATATAGAATTTTTTTTCGAGTGCCATCTATGTAGTCTATCCATACTCGACACTCTAATAAAATATTAATTAATTCATCTGTGCAAACTTATAAAATAAAAAGTTAAAATGTAAATTAAATTCTAAAGTAAAAGTTATACTAAAATAAGTAATTCTAAATTTTATATATGTGCAAAATAAATATTTCTGTGTATTGTTAATCTAGCAGTGGCTTATTCTTATTTTTTATTATCTTTATTTCTTTAAAATTAAAATATATATTATCCCTGGTGCTCCATGAGCTAGTGACTGGGCATTTCGGTCGTATTTATAAAATAAAAATTGTATCTTAACAGTAAGTATCTGCCTATTATATAAATTTTACAGATTCGAATGGCCTAGTGGAACCCTTGTATGGCAGATACGGTAAGTCTGCAATTCATGTGTGTGTATGTGATAAGTGTGTAAACATCCCAATGACCAATGTAGAATTATTTGAATGGTACTTGTATCATAAAAATATCCTTTAAAGTTCACATAGTTGATTTTACTTTATAGATTTGTTAATTAGTTTATTGGTGACCAGTGCCCTCATAATTCCTGATGACTCAAAGCATTAATAATGATCAGCATAGATTTAATGATTGCAGCAATTTTTAATATAGGATTATTTTTATAATTATTTTTAGGATTTATGTATGCACACAATTAAATATGATGATTGCCCTTATTGTCCAGAAACTAAAAAACCTGAAGACTAGGATGAGAATGCGCTATGGGAAATTTCAGATGATGTTGCTGTTAAACCAGAATGGATGGTTAAATCATGAGGATGCATACACACTTGATTCTGAAAATGAAAATCAGATGACTAGGATGAAGAAATGGATGACGGAAACCACCTAAAATTTAAAATCCTAAATGTGATGTTGGTTGTGGAGAATGATCGTAATCATGAAAGAAAATGGCATGCACATGTAATAACCCAAATTACAAATGAAGTTGGAAACTAAAATAAATATATAATCCTGACTATTTTGAAGACTTATAATCATATAAAATGACTTCTATTGCTGCTGTTGGTTTGGAATTATAGTCTACATATATGAACATTATGTTCAATAATTTTATTATTACTGATAATAAATGGATTGGTAATGTGTGGGCTAAAGATACTTGAAAAATAAAGCATAGAAAAGAGATAGGTGAAAGAGCTGATAGAATTATAAGCAATTTGAATAAAACCACAAATGAAAGACCTGTTTGTAGGCTTGTTGTTTATTATCTCTGATTTTGATAATTATTTTCTGTTTCACAACATCAATGAATAGATCTGCTGAAGTCAAAAAAATATATGCTATTGTAGAAAATGTTAAAATGGAAGTATTTGATCTAAAAGAAAATGAAAAAAAAGTTGAAAAAATTGAAAAATCAAAAAAATAATGAAAATAAAGATAATCAAGTGAGAGAAAAAAAGTAATGATAATAATAATTATCATGGTGATATTAATAAAGTTTTAAAAGCTACAAATGATGACTTAGCAACCAATGAGCCTGATGAATGATGATTCTGGAGATTCTCCTAGGAAATCTTCATGAAAAAGAAATTTGCATATACCTTCAGAAATTTAATATTATCTGACAAAAATTATAGCCAGATATATAAGGAAGTGCTGGTTATTATTTTTGCAATTAAAATGTTTGATCAATATGGACAAAATTTATATTATATACTGATCATCATCTCTTACTTGGAATTTTTGGCAAAAATAAAAAAACTCCTAAATATGCAAGTCAGAAATTTTTAAAATGGATAAATATTTTAGCTTTTTGTGACTATGATTTAATATTTAAATTGGGGTAGGAGATTACACATGCTGATTCTTTATTAGATCTAATAGTGAGAAATAGAGCCTGGAAAAGTTTCTAAAGGTAAACTTATTGGATGTGTTTAATATAGAAAATTTGATTAGATCCAAAGTAGCAGAATGGACTAATAGAGACCATGGGTATACTAAACTGAGGAACTGAATCTATTTTAAATAGTCAAATAGTTGACCAATCTATATCACCAAATTGATTTGGAATGCACACCAGAGTTTATCGGTCAGCACTAGGTGTATCCTGATGACTGATGAAGTATTGATACCAACTGAAGGTCATAAGCAGATACTCAAATTATTATCCTATGGATATCCAGAAATGGTATAGATGAAGATTCTAGTGCATTAATATATGTGTGGTGACCTCATTTAAATTAATGAAATAGAACAGATGGTAAAAACTGTAATGATTGTCAATTCACAGCCAATTTATCAAGAAAAATATACCAATTGTAAATGGAGGCTAAATGTTTATGGCAATACATTCATGTAGATTTTGATGGACTAATAATAATAGATTCTTATTCCCAATGGGCCAAATATAAGCCTTTAAAAACCACAAATACTGAGTGTACTATTAAAGATCTCCAGGAAGTTTTCACTACTCATGACTATTCTGAGATCCTAGTATCTAATAATGAAACAAGATTTATGCCTGCTGATTTTAAAAAGAAATTTATCAGAGAAAGGAATACATTACATCTTAATCCAGTCATATCATCCAGCATCCAATGGAATCCCTAAAAAGGCAAAGGCTGAACAAAAATTAAAATCTGCTTTAAAGAAAATCAATGTTAAAGATTTGAAGTTTGCACTGGTAGAAGTTATGTTTTATCAGCATTTTATTCTGAGCACTTGTAACAGTAAAATGCCTGCAGAGTTATTATTTAGACAAAAATGTTACCACTTAAAAAGGAAACAGAAATAATCAGATCAAGAAACTTATAATGTGAACTTTCTATGGGTCACAGATTTTATATGAATCCCAACCATCATGGAAGTTGTATTGAAGATAATATGAGTAATTATTCTTGAAAACAGATTGTGTGTCAGAAACCACATAAACCACTTATGTGAGCATTTTTCTGATAAATCATTTGTATTGAATAGTAAACCTGCAGTAGCCAATCCCAAAATAAAAATTACTATAAGTGAAGAGTACGGAGATATTTTCTTAATTGTGCAAAATTAGGGACCACCCATTGAGAAGAATATTGAAGTTCCATGTTAGTGTGGATAAGAAACTGCAGATCTAAGTGATGATAACTGATCATCAATATTTAAAGAACCAACAGATTTAGATACAGAATGAGATGTATTAAGAAATACATCTACTCCTAGATATCAGATGAATAAAAAAAAACCTGAAAAGTTTAGACTATTTTCTAGATTGAAAAAGATTATGCACTGTCTGCATACATTTATGATTATGTAAATAAAATTTATTATGTGATTTGCATAAGATATATACAGACAATAATTTCTATTGTTTTCTTCATGAAAAGTAGAATACTCTAGAAAACTTTATTATTAAAAGAAATTGAAAAAGTGGAGCATTCTAAAAAACTTTGTTGTTGAAATAGAATACTAATTATGTAAATTAGTGTAGTTATTAAAAAGATGAACTGATAGAAACATCAAAAGACTAGGAGTATATAAATTGAAAGTGATCAAGCAAATAGCAAGTTGTAGAGAACTATAAAGCTGATAATGATAATACATTTCTTGAAAGGAGAAGTGACAATACTAAAGTTAAAGTAGTATATATTATAGCATTATTGATGAATAATGAAATGTTAAGATTACTCATGTATAGACATTAAAATCTAAGAGTTTAAACAACTCTCAATTAATGAATATATTCTCCATGTGTGGCAAAAAGAAAAAGAAAACAGAAATTGGATTTTTAATGAATCGTTTTTTATATATACATTTTTTAATCTATCACTTATCAACATTTACAGTGCAGCATATTAAGTAGCACAAAGAAAGGGAAGGTATTACTATTATACTAAAATCCATAAGATATTAAAAGTTTTTGAGGCTCACATCTATATAGTCCCCAAACATCCAAAGTGTATACTAACCTTAACATCTGAAGATAATTTTACTTTCCACCTCCAATGAATTTTAACAGCAGCCTCAGTGTAGCACTCAATAACTTTGTCTAATAAATTTCCTTTTATTATTTTTTACTTTTTAAATTTTAATATTAGCAAAGACATTTTATTAAGATATTTTTTTATGGCTGTCAATCTTTTTTAAAAGAAATGCATATTCTATTGTGAAGAATTGATAATGTAATAGTAAGTGCAATTCCATTATAATACTATAATTTGGAATTTTAATCTGAGTAAAGATTATAAATATTTTTAAATATCTGAGGATTTTACAACAGAACTGAAGATTTTCACAAACAACTGCTCCATATATCAATTCTTACAATTTTATTGAGAGAACAATGAGGTAAAAAAACTTACTAAGTTTGTCATATATTATTAAATGATAAGGTTGTATAGTTTTTCTTTTTTGTTTTACTTCAATTTTAAACTTAACTAGATAACCATTAATGACCAATAATTACAGGACTAGCTTAATTGTTTATAGATTAATGTAAAAATTACTAGATGACCATTTAAAGACCAATAATTACAGGGTTAGCTTGATTGTCTATAGATTGACTATTTGGAAAAAAGGTTCGATTTTTTTTTGGAATCTAAGCAAATTTCCAAATTTCACCTGGCCTGAAGGTAACCAATTTATAATGTAATGTGCTGCATTATATCTTTTTTTTTTTTAAATTGTTCAAATAGTTATTTAGGTATTCTTATGTGCAATAATCTAAATTAAATAAATGTTATGCTGAATATAGAATGACAATCAAAATTGTACTATAAAACAATCTCTACCCTAATAATAGAAATGTCACATTTTCATAGGTGCTGAATCCATAGTTTACCTGTTCTATCTCACTCTATTATAATTTGTTTGCAATGAAATTGGTAATTTATTTGGTGTTCTCTATAGACGCACACAATAAGTCATGTGAAACAATGGTATTAGTGATGCAGAATAAAGAAATAAAAGAAATCTTATTCTGAACACTAAATTTACTTTTAAAATGTAAAATTAATTTAGAAAAAATTAAAATTGATAAATTTATAACAGTATTTGGGATATAAACTTATAATCAAATTGAAATAATTTATTATTGTAAAATAGTAATTTAAAATATAATTTGCAAAAATTTCTTTTACTGAAGTCGAAGCGCTAATCAGTTATATTTAAAATTAACAGTTGAAAAGAGTTAATCTTAAAAACATTATCCCTAAATATTTAACATTGTATATTATTATATGTATGAAACTAACTTTTGTGCATATCAGGTTTAATTTTAATACATAATAGTTTATATTTTAAATATAATAGTGAATATCGGACTATACATAAGGGATAGGTAATGGGGTGTGCATTTAGTGGAATAATGCCATCAATATTTATAAATAAAATGGAAATGAAAATTGTTACTAATAGAACAGAAAAACAAGATATAATACATTAGTTTAGATATGTTGATGATATATTAATAATTGGTAATAAAAGAGTAATAATTGGTAATAACTGATAATAATTGGTAATAAAAATCAAAAAAAGAGTTATAAAGAAAACTTATAATGAACTTAATAATAATATGGATAATATAAAATTTACAATTATTAGAAATTGATGTTAAAATAAAGTATTTAGATATAGAGATAGAGGATAATAACATAATTATATTAAAACACTTCATTAAAAAAGATAAACTAAGAAAAATAATTTCTATGGATTGGCAACAGGCATGGATACAAAAAATGGCAGTTATTAAAAAATTTTAAAATAAAAATGATAAATGTAACATGGATATACAAAAAATGGCAGTTATTAAAAATTTTAAAAATAAAAATAATAATTGTAAGACATACAAAAAGAGCAATTTATAAAGTTATATACTATATGGATATAACCCTAAAAGTATTAGAAACAAAATATTTAATTATAAACAATATAATTTAGGCAATAATGAACTAGAAAATATAAAATGGGTAAAATGTTCATATGTTTTTAAAATTTATAATATATATATATATGAAAAACAAAAAACAAGTTAAAAACTTGCTAACGCTTATATTTATGTCAACAGATGGCATTCTACCAAAAACATCATCAAGCGTATGTTTACATAAATGTCAGAGCATGCATTCACTATCTCTAACTTTAATTCCACTTTCAGATCATGATTTCAAGCTATTTGCTATCATCAGTGAAAGACAGGAATTTTAAAAACTAGATCTAAACACAAACTCTGAGCGTTTATGAAACAGTTTCTATTCAGCTTGCAAGCGTGAATCTTTTAGACACATAATGTCTTCAAACTCAGCATAGCAAGCCAGATAGCTATATGGGTCTGATCTCAGTTCAGCATCACCACATAGTAGAAGCCTCTGCAATATATATCATTGTAGAAAGACCTCAAAGGTACATTTATGAAAAACAAAAAACAAGTTAAAAACTTGCTAATGCTTGTATATATGTCAACAGATGGTGTTCTACCAAAAACACCGTCAAGCGTATGTTTACATAAACATCAGAGCATGCATTCACTATCTCTAACTTTAATTCCACTTTCAGATCATGATTTCAAGCTATTTGCTATCATCAGTGAAAGACAGGAATTTTAGAAACTAGATCTAAACACAAACTCTGAGCGTTTATGAAACAGTTTCTATTCAGCTTGCAGCAAGCCAGATAGCTATATGGGTCTGACCTCAGTTCAGCATCACCACATAGTAGAAGCCTCTGCAATATATATCATTGCTAGGAAGACCTCAAAGGTACATTTATGAAAAACAAAAAACCAGGTTAAAAACTTGCTAACGCTTGTATTTATGTCAACAGATGGCATTCTACCAAAAACACCATCAAGCGTATGTTTGCATAAATGTCAGAGCATGCATTCACTATCTCTAACTTTAATTCCACTTTCAGATCATGATTTCAAGCTATTTTCTATCATCAGTGAAAGACAGGAATTTTAGAAACTAGATCTAAACACAAACTCTGAGCATTGATGAAACAGTTTCTATTCAGCTTGCAAGCGTGAATCTTTTAGACACATAATGTCTTCAAACTCAGCATAGTAAGCCAGATAGCTTGACGGTGTTTTTGGTAGAATGCCATCTGTTGACAGAAATACAAGCGTTAGCAAGTTTTTAACTTGTTTTTTGTTTTTCATAAATGTACCTTTGAGGTCTTTCTAGCAATGATATATATTGCAGAGGCTTCTACTATGTGGTGATGCTGAACTGAGATCAGACCTATATAGCTATCTTTCTTGCTATGCTGAGTTTGAAGACATTACGTGTCTAAAAGATTCATGCTTGCAAGCTGAAAAGAAACTGTTTCATAAATGCTCAGAGTTTGTGTTTAGATCTAGTTTCTAAAATTCCTGTCTTTCACTGATTATAGAAAATAGCTTGAAATCATGATCTGAAAGTGAAATTAAAGTTAGAGATAGTGAATGCATGCTCTGATGTTTATGTAAACATACGCTTGATGGTGTTTTTGGTAGAACCCCATCTATTGACATAAATACAAGCATTAGCAAGTTTTTAACTTGTTTTTTGTTTTTCATAAATGTACCTTTGAGGTCTTTCTAGCAATGATATATATTGCAGAGGCTTCTACTATGTGGTGATGCTGAACTGAGATCAGACCCATATAGTTATCTGGCTTGCTATGCTGAGTTTGAAGACATTACATGTCTAAAAGATTCACACTTGCAAGCTGAATAGAAACTGTTTCATAAACGCTCAGAGTTTGTGTTTAGATCTAGTTTCTAAAATTCCTGTCTTTCACTGATGATAGCAAATAGCTTGAAATCATGATCTGAAAGTGGAATTAAAGTTAGAGATAGTGAATGCATGCTCTGACATTTATGTAAACATACACTTGACGGTGTTTTTGGTAGAACGCCATCTGTTGACATATATATATATATTGTACCATTTATTTATATATGGTACAAACATATTGGTATTTGGTAAAAGCTAAAAAAAAGTAAATTGAGATTATTTTTTTTGATTAGTATAATTTTTTCTAAACGTACAATGAAAGTTAAAATTGTCATTAGTATTTTTTTATCTAATTAAAAATAAAAGTAAAAATTGGAGAGAACAAAAGACACACAAATTACCAATCCAGATAAGCTAAAAGAAAAATATTTGATGTAATTAAAGATGGCAGAATTATGCTAAAAAAATAAAGACTTTGTAACGTAAATTTTATAAAGAATATACAAGATTATCAACATATATTTTTGACAAACAAAAGGTATGTGCAGAAGTCTGAAAACTGGACCTCGAGTATAAAAAGGAAGAAGCCAGTTTGATTCACATCTTGTTTGTCTGTTTTTTCTATGGTTGGTCCTGGATAACAAAAGATTATATCCAGGTTCATGCTACACTAAAATAATTCTGCACATTGGAGTGAGCCGGAGCTTTTGCTGACAATGTTCCTGAAGATGGACACCAGAAAAGATTTCATGACTGACCAGTGGAATAGACCAAGATCAACTTAGAACTGATGGCCAAGCTCATTCTCCCACAAAAAAAGACTATGCATAGTAATCTACAAGCTTCGTGAACTCACTAAACTTAACAGTAAGTTAAGGTTAACCATTCCTGATTGTAACAAAATTAAGCATTTGCAAACAATCCTTAAAAAATAATCCCAATAGAGACTTTAATTTTATTGTTCAAAAGACTCTTGTGTACCCAAGAACTTTAATTAATTGTTATAATTACTTTAATTTATTAATGGATTCATATCTGGATTAGCGTGTGTTCTCTCCGGTTTTATTTAATTCATAATTTATCTTTAACATTTTAATTTGTTAGAATAAAATATTTATTTCTAATACCAACTTTTTTTTGTACATTATTAATAATAGTTTTTAATGTTTATTATTAAATTTATTAATAATAGTTTAGTAAAATTTAAAAAGATAATTTACCTTTACCAATATGTGCTGACTAAGCTCTAGGAATAATAATATTTAGAAAGTAATTCTAGTTACTGTAAAATATAATACCGAGTTGTATTTTTATATGGAACTATTTCCATCATCTAATATGTGTGTTGAATGTCTTTAGAAAAGTTTAATTTTAGTTAAATATTCCAAATGCATTCAACTGTTAGTAATATTACAGCAAACAGATTAGTATATGCACCAACTGTTAGTAATATCACAGCAAACAAATGTTAGTAATATCACAGCAAACAGGTTAGTATATGCCCTAACTGTTAGTAATATCACAGCAAACAGGTTAGTGTATGCACAACATTTCGAGAGGTATTTTTCTCCCCTCTTCTTCAGGTGTTGCTGGCCTGACCAGTGACAGTACTAGCATGGGATTCGAACCTGGGTCCTTAGAATCTTGATAATTGAATTTTAAGATAACACTTAATCAACTCACGCAGTTTATTGCATATAGAGACCTAGCAAAACATGGAAAACATTACAATATATAGATAAAAATATTAAAATAGGATGGTCAAACAATAAAAATCTTGATATATTAGTAGAGAATTATAAAAGATGATACAAAATATAAAAAGTGTATAGTATATAAAATTACTTGTGGGGTTTGTAGTATGGTTTATTATGGACATACAGTGAAACAATTAGAAGAAAGGGCTAAAGAACATAATGCTATTAATAGGAGAGATGACAGATCTGCATTATATGTTCACTACTTAAAATATGGATATAGAATAGATTATGTTAAGAAAATAAGTCCATTAAATTATATTAATGAAATTAATAGAAGGAAGATATACAAAACTATTTACATTAATTATAACAGAAATAATTGTATGAACATTTATAAAATGTCAATTAATTTAACTAATAATTGGATAATGAAAAATGAATGGAAGGTTATATATGTGTTATTATAAAGATATTAAAGCATAAACTATAGGCTTGTGTTAATTTTATATAGAGCCAGTAGATGTCACTATATATGCAATATAGGTCATTTCTGTAGTTAACCAAGACATGTTGAAAAGAGCAAAAATTATAAATTGCTGAAAAGAGCTTTTATATGTTATGATTATATGACTATATTACAGCTATTGTCATATATTATTTTGTTGTTATATAAAGACATTTTTTTTCTATATCATATCTAGGATGTATGTTTAAATAATTATAATTAATATTAACAATTAGATAAAAATACACATTGAAATTGTTTCTTATTGATATTTGCTTCTAGTATGGAGTTTAATGTAGTTCTAACAATTTATGAAGAATTAAAGTGTCATCTGGAAAAATAAGAGAGGTTGTGATTGATGCAGATTTTGTTTTATTTTTATGTTCATAAATAAAAATTCTAGATATAAAAAAATTTGAAAATAATTTATTAGCAACAAGTTGTAAAATTATTTTGTACATATTTTAATTACTTTCTTATAAGTTTAGAAAAATTTAATTTCTAGAACATTATTTAATAGTGATCAAACAAATTATAATATATATATATATATTATATATATTGTGATCAAACAAATTATAATATATATATATATATTATATATATTGTTTTCAACCATTATCAAACCACTGCAGGATGGTCTCTCCAAGTTTAAACCATTTTTTTTTTCAATATTTATCTCCACATTCTTCCGTACTTCATCCATTCATCTCACATGTAATCTCTTTTCAGGTCTTTTAAAATTCTTGAAACCCACTTTAAGATTTCAACTGCCCATTTATTATCAGCTTTTATATAAATATGTCAAGCCCAACCTTACTTTAGTCTCTTAATTCTTTCAATGATGTTAGTAATATGTGTTTTTCTCTCAACTATGTATTTAATTTTCAGTCTCTTCTTGGTACAATAATATGTATCTCTCTATACTTCTTTGACTAGTCTAAAGTCTCTGTATTGCTCTCTATTAAGTGTCCAAGTCTCAGATCCATAAATAAGAACTAGTAAAACCCATTTAATAAAGCCTTCCTTTTCAAACACATAGGCATATTTTTGTTAATATTAAGATATTTCTACTAAAAACACTCCAATCAAGTTTAATTCTATGATTAATTTTATCCATTATGCTTCTATCTGTAATAATAACCTGACCAAATATTTATAATAGTTAACTTCTTCTAACTCATTATTATCAATCCTTATTTTCATCCTTTGAAAAAATCCATTGAAAATTACTTTAATCTTTTTTAATATTTACCTTTAGTTCTACTTTCTTGTTTTCATATGTTCATGTACATGTTTATGCAATATATTTAATCAATATTTATTTCCCTTCTTGTAATGACTGCAAACTATATACTACATTCTATTTCAGTATTTTGAATTATTGTTATATAATATTTTTTTATCGTATTGTATATACTTTTTTTGCTTCTGCATTGTTTTTATATAATTCCAATGTTTTTATCTATTTAAACTTTAATCTTTGTTAGAGTGTTTTTTAATAATATACATATAAAACAAATTTATAACATGATCACTGTTTCATGTGCTTACACATGCAGTTAATAAGAGAACCAAATGTTTCATACAGTAGTGCCACTAAGTGCAAGCCTTCATAATCAATGGATGCAAGAAGGTATGTGCATAAAATCCCTATCTAGAGCTTACTCATTCAACATCCTCAGACACTTCACTGATGAAAGGCACAAGTAAAAACTAGTCTGGGAATGTTGAATGAATAGGCACTAGATAAATATTTTATGCACAAACCTTCCTGAATCCATTGATTATGAAGGCTTGCACTTTTTTTCACTACTGTATGGAGAGTTAGATACTTTCTGACTGCCTTGTTGTGCTAATATGGCTGATTTTGCTCCACAAGATAAGTTAAAGTTTTATATATTTTTAATAATATCTAGATAAAAATTTCTGTTTCTGGAAAATATTTTTTTAGAGAGTGGATAAGAAAAGACATTTGAAACACAAAGAGATAGATTTAATTGGATTGAAAAAATTGAAAAAAAATATTGCTAACATTTGGAAAGTGATTTGATATGCTGACATTTCAAATTTAAAAGAAACAATATTTGTGTGTGTATTTATTGTAAGAAGGCTTTAACACTAAGGCATATGTAAGATTAGTTAGATTTTAGATTTTCTATTTAAAAAAATTTCAATTTAAGTAAGAGAGTGATTTATTTGAGAAAGAGCATAATGTTTGAGATGTAAGTTTAGGGGAACACATGTTTATCAGTCATCATTTAAAAATGTTTTTTGTTTTGTTTTGTATACCGAGGTTTGAAGAGTAGTAAAAAAATCATACATTTAAATATAGAGTATAGGAAATAAAAGATAAAAAATATGTATTGCATTTGTATTTCCCAATGTAAGTATAATAGAAGAAAATTAGGCATGCTTTGATAGAGTGTATGATATATCATAAGGTTTTCCATTTGAAATGCTTAAATAATACTAGAAAGAATATAAAATATTTGTGATTGTGTAGATCATGTTTAAATGTGATAAAAAAGGTGAAAAAATGGTTTTTAAGTAATTAATTTAAAGAGAAAGTCTAAAGAAATCAAGAAAAATGTATATAAGGATAATAAAATGGAGAATATATTTAATGAAATGACAAGAGATATGGATGACAAAATAAGTATTGCAATGGGTATAGAAAGGCAAAGATTAAATAAAATAGAGGAAGAGTTAAAGTATGTAGAAGTAAAATTAAAAGTGTTAGACATGAAGTTTGAGCAGACTAAAAAATTAATGAATAGAAATAAAGAAGAAGTAAATAAGGAAATCCAGAAGGTGGAAGAGAATGTTACAGATGAAATAGGAAAGTAAACTATGAGACAGTGTTGATAGGAAACTTGCTAATTAGAGAATGTGGAGATTTAATTACAATGAAAAACAGAAATAGGTATTAAGAGTATGCTTTCCTGGATCTAGAATTAGGGATGTTACAGATAAGGTAAAGAAACAGGAGAGTAGAGACAAAAAATTTGATGGAGACATCAGAGAATGTAATGAATGGGTAAAAAATAATAATTAGTAGCTTGAATAAGGTTAAAGAAAAAGTTGGAGTAGTTGAATTACTAACAAGATTAGACATTAATAGGTATACATTAGATAGGGTATGTGCTATAAATGAGAGATTGAAAAAATTATTCAACAGAAATAATGTTATGTTTGTGAATGTGTGAGATTTTTTTTTATTAGTAAGAGGGAGTTATATAGTAAAGAATGGTTTCATTTAGTAAAACAGAGAAGTGATGCATTAGGGAGGTTATTTTATAAAAAAAATATTATAATTTGGAAAACTTATAAAGAGGAGTAGGGTTTTAAGATAGAGTATTATTAAAAAAAGGTTAAAAATGGATGGGATATAAGAAGTAAACAAAGGATAGCTAATCATATATAAATGGTAGATGTGGAGAGGGAATGGTTCTGTAAAACTAATGACAAACAAACTAATTACAAATGTATTAAAGAAGAAAAAGTCAAAAGAAATTTATAAAAGGGGAATAAAAAAAAATGTTAAAATAGGATATTTGAAAATGCAAGATTGTAAGAGATGGAAAATGGGTTGGAATTCAATAAAACAATTCAAATGAAGGACTTGAGATATGAACAGTACTGGGCACACATCTAAAAGAAGAAGATGAACATACACTGGAAAATTTGGTATGGGAGGTATAAATAGAAAATAAAATAAAAAAAGGGGTGGATGTATAGGAGCTATATCAAAAATATATTTAAATACTGTAAAGTGTCAAGAGCATTTGTGGTTTGAGATAAGGTTGTAGCTCTATTATATATGGCCACTGGAGGTAGTTGAACTATAATGGAATGGAAAAGTTTCAAAAAAAGTGGAAAAAATAATGATTATAGGGGATATGAATAGGCATATTAAAGAAATTGATGATGTGGATAACAAGAATGGACAGCTCTCATTGAGTGAATATACACATTAAAAATTTATCAAATGTCTATTAGGAGCAATACACATCATCAAGAAATGATATATTTCACACAATAGATTATGTATTAGTAGGAAAGGGAATGAATAAAGTGCAGAGAATTAAAGTATTTAATAATAAAAAAGAGTATGTAATAGTGATCATAATCTTTTTATAATAGAAATAGTTAGTAGTGTGATAAAAATAATAATAAAAGTAAAAAAGATAGTGAAAAATGTAGATGAAGAATGAAAGATAAGAATAAGTTAAGATTATAAAATAAAAGTAGAAGAAATAATGGTGTTTGTTGGGAATAAGCATAAGGACTGTTGTGAAAAAGTGGAAAATAGGTTTTAGGTGAGAATATTGAGAAAGATAAAAGTAATAGAAAAGTAAGGATTAGTAAAAGTGTAAAAGGGAGAGGGAAAGCATGCAGAGAATATAAATGTGCTATTAAAAACAAAGAAAATGAAAAAGAAGTTAATATTACATGGGAAAATTATTTTTTTTAAAAAAAAGTTGGCTAAAATAGGTAATTATATAAAGAGAATGAAATTAAATTGGAGAATAGTAGTAAAAGTGAAAGAGATAGGAGGAAAAAAATTTGGAAATATATTAAAAAAGGAATGTAGGGGAGAAAGAAATAGTGTTACTAAATGATGAGGAAAAAGAGTGTAACTCTAGAGAGTAATTAAAGACAATCTTAAATAAGTATGTAATGGATATAGAAAAGACGCTAGATGTGAAAGATAGAGTGATAACAAACATAAAAGCACATAATAATGAAAATATTAGATTTACAGAAAATGAATTGAATGAGGTATGGAAGAAAATGAAGTGTATAAAGTCAAGAGGTTTAGATGGATGGGCAGCAGAGATGGTGATGAAATTTGGGGAAATAGAGCAAAATTAAATCTATAGTCATGTTTTAATAAGGTGACACAGAAGACAGAATTTTCAGATAGCTGTAATAATACAAAAGTGAGGCTATTATTTTAAAAAAGGGTAATGATCATAGAAAGATAAACAATTATAGACTGGTAGTGGTGATTTCAGTGTTACAAAGGTAGGCAATTATATATGGTCTTTATAGATGTAGAGAAAGCATGTGATAGAATAGAAATAGATTATGAGTAAATGTAGTAAATTTGGGAATGAATGGAGCTTTAGGTGATCTTATTAAAAGATTGTAAGAAAATAATTAATATACAAATCAATTAGGAAATATAGACTCAAGAGTTAAAAATGGGATAGGACTAAGGCAAGGATGCCCCATGCCACCTATCTTGTTTTTGTTATATTTGAGAGAAATGGGGTCAGTAACCAAAAGACTAGGAAAAGAGTACGGGAGTGTATACATTATCAGATCTTTTATTTGCTGTTGATATCTTATTGTATAGGGAAGATATGGAAGTTATGCTGAAGAGTGGGTAAAGAGATGAAGATTAAATTTAGAGAGGAAAATCAAAAGTAATGATGATAAATTATGGGGAAAGATAAGAGAATGAATTTTTATTGAGGGATATAAAGTTAAATGTGGGAAATAGATATAATTATTTAAAAATTATCTTAAGTAATCAGAGGAATTGCTTGGATGAATGGGGGAAAAATGGATTAAATGAAGCAAAGAAAATAAAGGGTCTGATAAAAATATTTAACAGTATTTTGATGAAATAAATATGATGTAGCAAATATTGTATGGTGGGATGTAGCAGTAGCAAGGTTAACTTATGGTAGCCATGTGTTATGTGTTAGTAATGAGATAGGACATTACTTAGAAAAAGTATAAAGAGAAATAGGAAGACATGCATTAGATGGAGGCATATGAAAGGCAAAGGATGCAATTCAAAAAGAAATGGGATGGTCAAGTTTTTATATGAGAGATGCAAAAACAAAATGAAAATGTTCAGTACATAGAAATTTACGGATAGTAAGAGAATAGCCAAAATAGTGTTTGATTGGGTTACAATTAGAGTACAGGCAGCAACATGCATGAGAAAAGTAGTGCAATATGCAGAAAATTTGGATAAAGACTTTATGTCATTAGACTTGTACAAACATTGTGGTGTTATAGTGGCAAAGAATGGAATAGAAGAATAGATGCATTAAAAATAGGAAGCTGGAGAGATGTGAAAGTAGTGTGAAGAGTAAAAAGAGTATTAGTATATAAAGAAATAAATATTATATTAGATATGAGTTAATTTATGATAATAGCGAGGAAAATGGTTTTCTGTTTAAGACTTGAACAGGATTGTTAGCAACAAGGGAATATACACATAAATGGAGAAACATGGGTAATTTATTCTGAAAGTTATGTAAAGAATTATGCATATGTTAATTGAATGTAAATGCTTACAAGCAGAAAGGGTACAAATAAAGAAGCTGTGAGAGAATAAATATAAACAAAGGGGTTATACAGAGAGTGGATTTTTGGATCTTATGCTGGGTTTGGAAACAGATAATGGGGAATTAGATATAAATACTTTAGAGTGGACAATGATGATGTTGCAGAAATGGGATAGGGCAGGATTGAGAAAAATATGGGAAAAACTTAAGATGGGGAATGAAAAGAGAAGAGAAGGTAGTTAACATATTTTTCTGGGTATAGTGGCTGAGAGATTTCTGACTTTGATAAGGAAGAAGCCATGTTGCATCACATACCCTTGTTAAAACAAATTGTTAGTATCATTTTATTTTCATGAGTTATGTAAACATATGCAAATTTAAAAGGCAAAAAATACATAAGTAACAAGAATTTTCATATATTTTTGATATTAATTGTCACAAACTTTTGCATATACATGTATTAAAAAACATAAGGATAATTCAACATTGATACATCAAAGGTACATATTAGAGTTATGCAAAAAATAAATACATACAAAAAAGTATTTAGAGAAAAGCTTTAATTTAAGCTTCCATTAGTATCATATGCCTAGCATTCTTTTGACTACATAATAGGCATACCATGCTAATTGAAGGTTAAATTAAAGCTTTTCCTTAAATACTTTTGTTCACATTTATTTTTTGAATTACATTTTTGGAGCTAAAGAACTTAAAGTTTTAGAGTTATATGAAAAAAATGAATAAGAAAATACTTTATATAGGAAAGAATTCACATAATAAATAAGGGCTTCATAATGTGGGAGTAAAAAATTTTTGTGGCATCTCTATTTGAGCCTAGGCATATCAACCTTAATTTTAATCAGATTTAGAATTTTTTCTCATAGTTTATCCTTAGTCAATATAGGTAGATAAATAATTCTAACTAGTAAGATTTTTTTCTCTTGCAACAGAATTAAACATGGCTGGGAAAGCATTTGGAAATTAATCAAAACTAGTTATTAATGCTTTATAATTCATTTATTCTCTTTGAGCAGATATAAAAGAATCCTTTACCTTACAGTGATCACTTAAAGACTGTTTCACCTCTTTAACTTGTATAACAATAACAATATGCTTGAAGTTATGATTAAGCAAAAATAAGTGTAAATAATTTTTTTACATATACATATAGAAATATGTTTCTATGGATATACTTTTATATAAATATACTTACATTTATATTTTTCCTGTCATTATGCTAATAGTAATTGAATTATTTCAACACTTTGAATATTGGCTAAGATGTTTTATTCAGTATACATATGTAGACAGTGGCTGAGTGCATTTTGCTATAAATCCGGCTTCACCAACTGAAAGCATGCTCATAATTATTTACATATATATACTGAATAAAACCTTTTCTTACCCAATATTCAAATATTGAAATAAATAAATTATTTAAATATTTTACTTATCCATCTATATAGCACTAAAAAAAACTGGTTGTTCTTCTTGTGATAAATTATTGCTGTAATATTTGAGATATATTTTTTCCATTTCACATTTTATCAAATGATCATTAAAGAAAAATATAATGTTCACTGTTCTATGACAATGCTATTTAATGTTAGTCTTTATAATTATTACCAATTAAATTGCACTTTACTATAGTATGTAGTTTTAAATTACTTTTCTCATTTAAATTGTTATTTATAAATTCTGATAAACGTTCAGCGTGGAGGACCTATTAAGACTTGAACTATAATTGAAATAATTTTTATGAAATATTACATCAAAGTTTTTATTTTCGAAGACTCCATCATAATTTTTTCACTTTGAAACACTTCCATTTCTGAGGTAATTGCCCTATATGTTTTAGTATAGGCGTTTTAATGTTTTACATATATTTTCTGACAAATCATTAAATTTATTTTGTGATTCTACTATTCGTATTGAAATAAATTGAAATTCAAATTACTATTACTATTAAAGATTGACTTCAAGTTTTGTATTTAAGATTAAATAAAGCAAATTAATTACTTAAAATTCACTGATATGTGAAATTGCCTTTTGTTTTCATCCTGTACAAATATTTTCTTTCAATAACAATTTTAAATTATGATTCCGTATGGTTTTTAACTCGTAGTAATTTTAATCTATTAAATTCATTTTTGTCTGTACGATATTGCCTTAAGAAAACTTCAGATTTTTGAATTTTATAAGCTATTTATTTTATATGAAGTTATTCTATATAACCATGCTGGATCCATATAGGGTCTAACTCCACCTTCACAGACTTTCAGGGTATGAACTATATTAATTACAATGTTTATGACACATAGATTCACATACTTATCTATCTATTTACATATATCTACTTACATTCATTATAAGTATCTATCTATCTATTTGTCAATATGTTTGTTTATCTATCTAATCAATCAGTCCATCAATCTATCTATCTATCTATCTATCTATCTATCTATCTATCTATCTATCTATCTATCTATCTATCTATCTATCTATCTATCTATCTATCTATCTACATCTATTTATCTTTAAATATATTAATATAGATAGACATATCTACTCCCCCCCCCCCCAATATATATATATATTCATGCATTTTCTTTTCATCTTTCATTTTAATCATGAAAGCATAATGTAAGTAGAAATCATAATGTAAGTAGTAATATCAGTGAACACTAAGTGAGAGTGAAGATTGCTGACAAATCTTAGGCTAATATTCACCAACATTAAATTGGTCATTGCATTAAAAAATAAAAAAAATATTCAGTTATATTGCTAAAAATTTGATCTTCTTCTGTAAAATCAATTGCTACTCAAGGTAAATTTTAAGAACTAAACTTTCCAATTTAGGTTTTCAAGCAGCGTCATGAGATCACTGTAAAGTTGTTTTATAGGAAATTTATATAAATGTGAATACGTTTGTTCTTGGGTGAATAAAAATTCTGATTATTTCTTTGACAAGGGTTGCAATATTAATTACTTTACTTTAAAAAAACACACAATTATTCTCTAGTTGTATTAAAAAATTAAATGTAGAGCTCCTTGTGTAAAGTATGGATATAAATGCAGAAGTCCGTAAAATGATTGATGAATAAAAATTAAAATTCTAATCATTTTACCGTTATTATATATATATTGCCGTGTTGAAAGTAATGTTAAGAACCAAAAGAATTATCATACTTCTGCTAAATAAGTTTATTATAATGACTGATATTTTGAATGAACAAAGAGTTTTTATTTTCAAAAAATATTATTTGCATTTACAATTAAAACTTTAATCTAATAATTATAAAAAAAAACAAAAAACAATGTTTACTTTATAAATTAATAGATATAATAAACACCTCCATACTTCCCCATTCTTTTTAAATTCATATAAATAAAGATATAATAAAAGACAAATGATCCCAAGATGCATTTCGTGCTGAACCAGTAGTCATCAGTTGGCCCAAATCACTATCTCCCATATATATATCTATTATATGAAGAATATTTATTTACAATAAATCGTTACATTTTCATTTACCATTGTCAAACTCCCTCCACTCACAATTTTGACGCCATCTATTTCAGATAAATACAATAATGATTATTACTAATCATTTTCGAAACTGGAGATTATCTCTAGCACAGATATAAACTTTAAACCTAGTTAAAGATTAATATATCTGATTTTTTAAATTTTATACACACACGGAGTTATTCACCTTTCTCTGTCCCGTATGTAATATCTTTATAGATATAATAAACACCTCCCTATTTCCCCATTCTTTTTAAATTCATATAAATAAAAATACAATAAAAGACAAATGATCCCCATGGTTCAGCACGAAATGCATCTTGGAGGTCATTTGTCTTTTATTGTATCTTTATTTATATGAATTTAAAAAGAATGGGGAAGTATGGAGGTGTTTATTATATCTATAAAGATATTACGTACGGGACAGAGAAAGGTGAATAACTCCGTGTGTGTATAACATTTTTAAAAAATCAGATATATTAATCTTTAACTAGGTTTAAAGTTTATATCTGTGCTAGAGATAATCTCCAGTTTCGAAAATGATTAGTAATAATCATTACTGTATTTATCTGAAATGGATGGCGTCAAAGTTGCGAGTGGAGGGAGTTTGACAATGGTAAATGAAAATGTAACGATTTATAAATTATACTATCAATATAGAATCAACAATGCATTCACCTTGACTCCAAATATTCATAAAGTGTTGAACTAAAATACATATTTATATCTATAGATCCAGATTTTAAAAGTACAGTATCTTTGTAGATAAGACTCCATTGTATACTTAGATTAATTGTTTTTTATCTGTAATCGATGGATCTTCAGATGGTTATGATGCCCTTAGGGGGGAGAGCTGCAATGTACTCATAGAAGTCTAATGAAGACTTGAAAAAAATTATGAACATTTATAGTTAAAATAGAAATAAATATATGAATTAAAGGGAGGAGAAAAAATAAAATGAAAAATAAAATCTTAATTTCTTTTGTTTTTTGGCTAGAATCAGCTTTTCTAATCTAATTGCCATTAGAAACAAACAAAATCAGAGGCAAAACTCTTCATACATTATTGCTACAGAGTACAAACCAGAGTAA
This sequence comes from Epiperipatus broadwayi, assembly GCA_028023455.1. Classification (NCBI taxonomy): domain Eukaryota; kingdom Metazoa; phylum Onychophora; class Udeonychophora; order Euonychophora; family Peripatidae; genus Epiperipatus; species Epiperipatus broadwayi. Next base: position 141,543 of record JAQFVV010012928.1, read on the forward strand.
TCAATAAATGCAAAACATGTTGTGCCTAAAACTACTACCTAGTGCTTACTTTTTCAATATCCACACTTTTTGCATCCATTGGTTTTTCTGGCTTGCATGGGTGGAACATGGAGAGTTTTGCCTCTGTTTTAACAGCTTCTGTAAGCATAGGGAATGGTATTCATGTGATGTAAAAGTAACATCAGTTATGAATATAAATAACTCTTTATTAGGAAAAAACTATTCAACATTTGATACTACTATAAAGGGTGAAAACTTACAACTAAATCAGAAATATAATTTCTATTATTAAGCACTTAAAATATTTTTATAAGAATAATATGATAAAGAAGAAGAGGTAGACTTTGTAAAAAGAGTTGATGCATTGTACAGGCTTAAACCTGCATTTATATATGTAATATATGCGGGATTCGAACTCAGACTTTCACACGACCCACTATTCTCAGTGCCATCTCATATTGCTGGACCACCTGATCACACACACATTGAAAACATTAATCACCAATATACGTATTTCATGCTAAACCAGCAATCATCAGTTGGTCTAGATTACTATTCTCACACATATATATAATCAGTGCTCAGCTTTATATTAAGATAGCCAGTCATCATACTTTAAAAGATAGGCTTCAAACTATCTCAACTCACAACTTTTCAGCCTTCCATTTCATTGAAAATCTGATGGTGGAAAAGCCCTTGTTATTGCCAAGGTTGTCATTCTACCCATGTTGACATATTAGTCATTGTGACCCCTCATACAGGAGAATAATCCATTTAAACGAACATATGCGAGGGATGGGCAGACCTTTTACACACTATTTATATAAATTAATACATTGTACAGGCTTAAACCTGCATTTATATATGTAATATAAGCCTGTACAATGTATTTATTTATATAAATAGTGTGTAAAAGGTCTGCCCATCCCTCGCATATGTACATATAAATGGATTATTCTCCTGTACATGAGGGGTCAGAATGACTAATATCTCAACATGGGTAGAATGACAACCTTCATACTAACAAAGGCTTTAAACATTCCACCATCAGATTTTCAATGAAATGGAAGGCTGAAGAGTTGTGAGTTGGAATAGTTTGAAGCCTGTCCATTGAAGTATGAAGATCTGCTATCTTAATATAAAGCTGAGCACTGATTATATATGTGTGTGAGGATAGTAATCTAGATCAACCGATGATTGCTGGTTTAGCATGAAATACATATATTGGTGATTATTTATCTTTTCAACATGTGTGTGATTAGATGGGCCAGCAATATAAGGTGGCACTGAGAGTAGTGGGTCGTATGTAAGTCTGAGTTCGAATCCCACATAAAAAGAGTTGAGTAGCCCTGAATTAATAAATTTTTTATATAATATTACTATCATTTGTCATATCTTTTCATTTTATCTTTTATTATTTGTCATATCTTTTCATGTTTTTGTTCTATTGATAAAATCTGATAATTACTATTTTATTTTAAATATGGTTATAATTTTATAATATCAATAATAAAAAATAACCTGAGACCAAGTTATTACTGTTTTTATATTGTGATTTGGATTCTTGTATTGCTTTATTAATTAAATTATTTTGAAGTTGTGGAGATTGAAGAGCCCTCAACCAGGGCCATTTTTATATCATTAAAATAATGCATCATCGATTTAGTTGACAATAAACACATGACCCTACTTATTTAACAGTATATGTATATTGCATAAAAATTTTATGATTTTAATTTTGCATATTACATAATTAATTTGCTCTGTTTATTAGATGGCCCAATTATAATTCACATATTTTATAATATATATTAACATAAAATGAATGCTGTTATTTTCTGAGTATCCTATTGTTTTTCATTATACTTTTTGCAAGACATGGTAGAAAAAAGTATATGAATTCAATATGATAAATATAATCCAGATATGTTGTACAGGATTGAATTCAAATTAAGAAAGCACTAATTGATTATCTTAACAGGCTATCAATCACAAACATGTAGACTGTTTAATTTTTTTATGTGAGATATAGTTTGCAACCATTAATGGTAGTATGGTTATTATTAGCTCAATTAAAGTGTGATTTTGATTGTAAAAATGCATGTAAAAACAGTTTGAATAGTCCAATACTATAAAGAAAACAATATTAGTAATGAAAGAAATGCAAATAAATTGAAATTAAATTAGGAGATAGATATTAAATAAATAATTGCAATTGGCATTCTTTAATATTATCCAGCAATTATTCTTGATGGCAGTTGAAATCATTCAGGGTATGTTACAAAGAAATAAAAGATTGATAACATTTTATATGATGCTATATAACTGTAATACATTTTTCAGTCTGTGATGACTATACAGAACTCATTATAATCTTTTCTATTCAATATAGAATATGCTATATGAATTGAGATTTCAGAAAAAATAGTTATTGGACCAGGATATCATTATGAGTAATTGTTTTGTTTTTGCAGTTCTATTGCTTAATTAAGATGTAAAATTCTAATAGTCTGAAAAAAGCTTGAAGATATTTGTTTTATAATAATATTTAGGCTATCCTTACTACTAATACAAGAAAAGAATATTGTTTTAAAGAAGGAACTAAAAATTTCCATTTGAAACTTCAGTTCTCTCTCATTAAGAAAAATATATATATATTGTGTAAGTGGTATCCATTTTAATTGAGGTTATTTCTACTCTATAACTTCGGGTGTAATGAATTTATTAATAAGTAATGTGCTTATTTACTTGGTCTATTAATTTTAATGAGCAAAGAGTAAAAAAGAATCTTTATCAAAGATTTTCTAGGGACAGATTCGATATTCCGAATAGAGATTGGAAAAGTTCTGTTTAATAATTTTTACATAATTGTTATAGTTGAATTACAAAAATCTCTGATTGGTTAAATAATCTAATAGAAAAGATATTTTATTTTATTGTTATTATAGTATAGAATGTTCTGATGATCATTTTCATTTGTTTTTCTGATCTTTGTAATTTATCTTTCTTTCTTCTTATAGCACCTTGAGACCAAAAAGTTCTTTGAAAATAGAATCGTTGCTAAGTCTATCAAATTTTTCAACATGATGAGCATTTATCAGTGAAATAAAAAGCCTCAGAACCAGATTTGTAGTATTTCAAACAACTAGATTGCTTAAGTTGCAAGTAAATTATATATAAAAATTAGTTAAATACTATTATACGATAGAACATAATCATATCACAGGACATTCTTGTTCTAATGTGTTTTTCAAAATTATTTTATTTACTTACTACTGAAATTAGTAATGATTGATCATTAATGCTATTATCTTGTGCCAAATTTAGCCCCAAGATAAAACAATTGGTTTAAACTTTATATAGTCTTTTCTCCTTATTTGATCATGGAGGAATTTAGTACTTACATAGATGCATTTTTTTCTGGAGAACTTTGATATATTAAATTTGGCATGTATGCAATTTTTGCAAATATGGTGGAGTTATAATTATTTGATATCTGAGTTATCATTCAGTTGTCATATATTCAATTTCAAGAAATATTCAGACAAAAATAAGAAAAAGGAAAAATTAACAAAATCTGTAATGTTGATACCTTCTGATACATGTAAATCATTCATGAATGCTGGTCTTAAATACAAAGAGGCTTCTGCAGAAGTGTTAAGTAAATAAATTACCAAAATAACATTTGAGTGATTTGGCAAAATTAAATATATCACTCCAATAACAATTTAATTTTGAAAAAATATTTACAATTAATAGTAAAAATAGATAATTATATATACAGATTAATTAAAAGCTAAATTTATTTTGTGTTAATTTTTGGTTGATAAGTTCTGCCAAATTCTTCACCCCAATTATTTTTTAACTTTTATTTACCCAAAGAATCAAAATCTATATTTATAAATGAAATGTCAGCATGAATTTTTTAATTCCAAATTTCTAACTGAAGATTTTATTACAGTATTGGAAATATCCACACAAGCATTTTAGTATTAATATAATTATTGTTTGACAAAAAAGTATAATGTTAATAGTTTTCATTTTGTTTACATTGCTAAAAAACAACAACTTATTTTTAGCATCTATCTGAAAATGACATAGCTTAATGTATTTGTTAGAATGTTATGATGATGCTATTTTACAGATATGTTAGACTATTTTCATCCTCTAAAATTAATTTTCAAATGTCTTAAATACATTTACTTGTTAGTAATAACACACATTGACAAATCCTCCATATAGTAGTATCAGGCTTAATAATATACAGGTTAGTGTGTAATACAATGTTGCAAAAGGAATCAGTTTTTAATTTCTTCAGGTGTTACTGCTTTTCCTAAATCTTGTTTCCCAAAGTGTGTTAGATCTTTGTTTTTAATATCAGAATTCATATGGTATTTTTGCCTACGGCTTTTTCTATGGTCTTTTTTCTCATTATATGTGGACTATTCTCATCATTTTTGATGAAATCTTCAAATGGATGGATATTCATGTTGTAATTTTTTACACAATTTTTTTAAAAATATTATTCACAGTTATTATAAGCCTCAAATTTTGTGAAAGTATCTGCCAACCAAATTTGTTGCTCTTGAGTTAATCGAATGAGTTATTTTAAAAATTTGATGTTTATATAGAATGACAGATTTTTCCTTATTCTGAAATCTAACATTTTATTTTCAATATGGCATAGCATCGGCCAGGAGGCAAACCTGCAACAACCATCTGCAACCAACTGCTTGCTTGCAAGGCGGCTGCGCTGACCTCTCGACTAACAACGCTTGCAAACTGATAAAATGTATTCTTTTTCAATGTCATTCTGCATTTTTGTTTTGAGTAACGCAGCTTCCATATCTCTTCAGTTTACTTTTCTTCAGTTTTAAATTATAAAGCTGCATTGTTGTCACTGTCTTTTTGATTTTATTTTAAGATCAATTACTGAACTTTTCAAATAGCATTATCATTTTTTCAAAATTGTCATTGAGTAGAGACCATCATTATATTTACGAAATTCATGTTAATTGTTAGCTATCTTTTAATGTTTTTCGTAGTTTTTTACACTCCAAGTTCAAACCCAGTATAAATTCTTTAATGATAAGGTAAGCTTAGGTTTTATTGATTTTTGAAAATCTTTTGGTACTGTGACTAAAAGTAGAAAGAAACTTTATGATCTTTTTATAGAAAAAAAAAGTTTACTAGTGTTTCCATGTTATATTTGACAAAATTATTGAAGTATGTATTATGATTTAAATGATGACAAAGTGGAAAGAGCGAATAAATATTTTAAAGAGAGAAAAAAGATTTTAAAAAAATCAGTTTGATAAATTTTGTAAAATTAGTTGCTTGATTTAAGGCGATTAATTTTTTTTAAAAAAAATATATACAGTATAAGTGAAATAAATCTAATTGATTTTTTTTTTTGATACTTTTAAATTGCAATATTTCTTGGCAACAAGTTAGAAAAAATAAACATAAAACTTAAGTTGCATTTGATTGCAGAAATTTCCTGCGGTTGTATTTAATTCTTTTTCCCCACATGCTGTTAAAGTATTAATATTGGAGAGAAAAAAACCGGTACATAAAATTATCTTTTGTGTGTGTGTGTTTTACTTTGCTCCTAGTGACTTAATTACTTTTTATTTCATATTAATTATTATTATGTCGTGGTAATTGTTTGAGACTAAATAACATTTGAATAAGATGTACGATCTTTTTATTAAAAAAAGATAATTAATCTAACGCAGTAGTATCGGTTTTTTTTTTTTTAAATAAATCTTCAATATTATTTATCAGTAATAAAAAAATCTGAAAAATAATATTAGTTAAATTATAAATTTATTTAATGCTTAATACATATAGAAATATCAAAAAAAAAAAAAAAAACGCCAAAAAGAAATCAAGTGCGGATGAATGTTATAACTGTTTATGCAATTAATCTAAGAATTAAACGGAAGATTGAGAAGAATTGCAGTGCCGATTTTTTATTTTATTTTGCATTCTTAAATTATAAAAATGTGATTTTTTTTTTTTTTAATGTGTCCAAGCGTCGACCGGGAAGCGAACCCCAGGACAACTGCTTATAAAGCGGCTGTGCTAGTCACTCGGCCACCAACGCTTGACGAAGAATGTGATTTTTTCTCCTTATATTTTACTGCTTTTTATAGTTAGTTTTATATTTTAGTTAACAATGGGATTTATTTGATATGTAGGAATCTTCAAGATCTCAACGTAGAATAACATTTGTGATTGAAGAATATTGTTTAAGCTTGGTATAGTTAGTCTTTGAGTTGGATTGGATTTTAGGGCATGGGTATTATACCATCCAGGTTATCCCCTGTTCGTGGTTAGTGGAATAGCCTTCAGATATGAAGGTTAGCTGCCAATAAGCAAAGTACTGTAAATAAGTAGAGCTCACAATGGGACAACATTCACTATCAAGAAGTGCTGAAGCAAACATTGTCATGTTAATAAATTGCAACAATTCCTATGATGGTAGATGTATAATGGCAAGCGTTGATGGCCATTAAATAAATCAACACCTGATGGATCAGCAAAAACATTTTTCCAAATCAGTGGTGACAATAGTGAGAAGAAGCAGTAGATGGATGTTCATTTTATGAGATTCAGCTAGCATATTACACCTGTTATAGAGATCATTTCTGGGCAAAGAAGACAAAGAAAAACCACTTAGCCTTATAATTCTCTTCTTTTATTATGAGTATCTCTACAGGAATCATTACATTTGATGTTGAGGCCTTAGTTACTCAGTTTCTAAACCTGTTAAACTTTTACAAGGTTGATTATTAAGAGTTGAGACATTGGGAATTGGCATGAGGAATATTGGATCATTAGGAATATTGGATCATTAGGAGGAACTGGAAAATTGGATAAAATTTGAAAAGAGAGATGAGTATAAATAATATTGATGTTATAGGATTAAAATAAGTTAGGTGGGAAGAATGTGGGAAGTATGTAGAAGAGGTGTTATTTTATTGGGGTCATGATAGACTAATTAATGGAGTTGGTGTTGCTGTTAGAAAAAAAACTTTAGAATAGTGTGCCAAAAGTAGACTGTATTGACCCTAGGCTAATGATAATGAGAATAACTGCAAGTCCTAGGGATTTTTAATTGTACAAGTTTGTATGTCAAATACAAGTTATGATGATATTGTAATTGTTGAAAAATATAAAGATAGAAAAAATTATCCAACATGAGGGAAGAAATGCACATATATTGTAATTGAATGATAGAAATGCTGTTGTGAGAAAGGTAAGGAAGAAAACTTGTTAAAAATTATGGTATCAGTGAACGAAATGAAAGAAATAGTCATACAATTTTGTAAGGAGAATGGGTTTGTGATTGCAAACATTTGCTTTAAAAATCATATAATAAGATTTAATACATGGAAGGCTCCAGATAATGGAGATTATTTTCTATTTGATTATATATTGATTCAGAATAAATATAAGAATGCTATTAAGGGTTTATATATTTTGCCTGGTGCATATAATCTCAGCTCATAATTTAATTATAATTAAATAAACATTGAGTTTAAAAAGAATAAAATAGAAAAAAGATTTATAAGATAGGACTTAGATAAATTGAGAGAAATGGAAAAAGGAAAAGTTTATTTAATATGTGAAAATGCAATAAAAAGATTGATAAATATGAGGAATACATTAATAGTTCTAATAAGTCTTGGTGAAGAATAAAAGGATTATTCAAAACAGCAAAAAAATGTAATAGGCACTATTTGGTTAAAGAAAGCCAAATAATCTTGGATAATGGAAGATATGTTGGAAAAATGAAAGTATAGAGAAGATGAAAGAAAGTCAATACTGATGAAGGGCAAAGTGCATATACAAAATTAATAATGAGTTAAGAAAAAAAACAGATTTAACAAAATCAAAGGTTTGGAACAAGAATGTAGAAAGATAGATATGCTTCCACAGGTGAAAAGCTATGATCTGGTATTTGATAGAATTAGGAATGTTACTTGGGAGAAAAAGACATGGTTAGCAAGTAAATTGCAGATAAAAATGGAAAGAGGTTAACTGATAGCAATGCTATATTTAACAAATGGAAATAATATCTCAGAGTACAGGATAATAAATTTGATATCTCGTGCTTTTAAAGTTTTATTGAAAATTTTAATTCAAAGAATTTGTGGGAAGGTAGGATATTATATTGGAAAACAGTTTGTTTTTCAAAGAGAGAAAAGTATAAGAGATGCTCTTGGTGTTGTTAGAACAATTGCAGAGAGAGATATTGAAAAATATAAAGAAATTAGTAAATATTTTGTGAATTTGGAAAGAGCATTTGATAGAGTAAGTCAATCTTAAAAAATAAAGGAGTATTTTGAAAAGAGAGAAGATTGATTTGGAATATGTACACTGGACAAAGAATAACAATTAGACTGAAGAATAATGAGACTAATGAAAAATATAGAAAAAAAAGTTAGACAAGAATGCAATATATCACCTGTTCTATTAAATATTTATTTAGAAGAACCTGTTCTTTTAAATATTTATTTAGAATATATGTTAAATAATTATTTAGATTGTTAAGATGCAAATGTTGGAGGTAGAATAATAAAATTATAAAATTATCAGACAATATGGCTTTTATTGCTGAGGATGAAAAGTGTCTTCAGAATATGTTGAATAAATTGGAGAAAGGATGTATGGAATGTGAAAAGAAGATTAATATTGAGAAAACTAAATGTTTATGGATAGGAAGAAATGCAAAAAGTCTGTAAATCTGTGATAACATAGTTCAACAGGTAAAAGGATTTAGATATTTGGGTAGTTGGTTGAATGAGGATGAAAGAAGTGAAAATGAAGTTAAAAAAAGGAATAGTATTGGCAAATGAGGCATTTATTAATAGAAATAAAATATTTTGTGGACCTTTGAAGAGAGAATTAAGAAAAAAATTAATTAAATGATATGTGTGGAATATACTATTTAATAGTTGTGAAACATGGATAATGAGTAATAAAATTAGGAACAGATTGGAAGTCTTTGAGATGTGAACATGGAGAAAATGGGGAAAAATCAGATGAATAAAAAAAACAAATGATGAAGTTTTGAAAAAAAAGATTGATTGAAGAAATTAGAAAGAGAAAGAGAAACTGGATGGGACATATATTAAGCAGAAAGTATAGTTTAATGATAGATGTTTTGGGGAGAATAAAGTGTGGAAGCAAGAAGAAAGGACAAAAAAAATTGACATTCTTGGATGATATAAAAGATGGGAAGAATTACATGAAAATGAAGAGCTGGTCAATGAAGAGAATGAAATGGAAAAATGAATGAATTGATTATGTGACTACACTCTGGACTTGTTCATAGTATAGAATACTATTAATGATGATATTTACTCTTGTATGCATATAACTGCATGTTTTTTTTATTTTGTGAAAATAAAAGGGTAACTGATAACAAGATTGTATAAATAATAGAGGGATGAATGTTATAATAAATCTTTTTAACTTGATGCACTAATGATTATTATTATTAAGAAATGGTGATTATGTGTTGTTTAGTGATTCTTATTGATATTTGGTTATTGTTCATCTTACATTCAATTGTTTTTACTCACTGTTTTTATTCTCTTAAGTTAGTGCAGATCTCAATTATCATGATTTTTTTTGTTGTCAGTCTTCTGCATTATGACTATTTGGTTATATGCAGGTACAATTAATTATATGTGCAGCTATTCTGACTTCTATCTTTTTTTTTGTCTTTATTAATTTTTTATTTTTTGTGTTCCTATTTCATGAGGTTTTAATAGAATGGAATGTCTATACTTATTTAAGAGTGTCTGATAATTATAATGATTAAAAAGAAAGTTTTAAAATGTATATATTTTCTGGGAAAGCATATTGAGTACCTAGGATAGAAAATGTTATGAATAGGAGATAACACTGGTCTCATGGTTTGTGATTTGCCCTTGCTTACTGTTACCTTAACATATTTTACACTCACATCTTAATTTTAGAGCTTAATACTATAGCTCAACTTATTCATTAGCTTTATCATAAGATTGTTATAATTTCTTTTACTGTATAGTAGAAACTACAATGCAAATACAGAATCATAAATGTGAATGAATTTTAATAAATAAAATATATGCTTAAGGACTATAATTTATTTAAACATCAGTAAAAATATGATCACCATAAAAACTTATAAACAGACTTATTTAAATAACTGAAAATAAAAGTATAAATTTTTCAGATCTTTTTGTTACTGAGACACTACATTAGGTTGTGTTAAAAGAAGAGCTGAGATATACTAAGCCAGATTTATCATTTTTTCATGATAACCTACAACCCTACAAGGTAATATAACTTTGTGCAATTTTATGCAGACCACTTTAAATATATCTTATAATAATATATGTTTTTTAAATCTGCAACCCTTGAAAACATTCATATAAATAAATATATATACTACAACCGAGATTAAATATGTTGTTAAATAAATTTGGTCTACTTAAGTTTATTTAATATATTTAATTTCTGTTATAGTACTTTTATAGAATTACTAGTAATGATAGAGTCTAGATATTATATATCTGTACATAAGAATTTATTAATTGTTAAGATTTCTTTTTTTGTGATATTAGATGAAATAAGGAGATGACATATGGTATTACTTGACTGTAAATAATTCAATATATTATGATTAATGTAATAGAGTATGTAATTTAATAAGTATTATCTATGACATAAACCATCATAAGTAAAATAGTTAATTACATTGCTTATTATTCAGGATGCCATATGATATTCAAGCATAAAAAAGATGATTGAGCACAATAGTTTTACTGAAGTGACTAAATGGATATTACTTTCCTCATTACCAATTTTTATCTCTTGGTCTACTCCTCTACCACTACAATGAACTGCATAGGGTGTCATATAGCAATTTGACAATTGTGCAGGATTGGGATTTAGAAAAATCTTATTCTTATAAGTTGTCATTAAGTCAAACTATAAATGTTAAAATAGATTATCTTAATGGGTTTTGTATATTTTTTAAAGTAAATATGCCAATGGGGTTTGAAATAAAATGTTTTCCTCATAATATTATTTTTTTTGTTCTTTAATTTTGCATATTTATCAAATGATATTTACAAAACTGTTCATTAATATTAAAAATATAATTGAAAGTAATTATTTGAAAGTTAATATGACATTTGAGTACTGAAAGTAACAAAGTTGTATATTGATTCAAGAATATTTGGTCAGTTATTTTGCCATAGGGACTCCATTAATCTTTATAATATAGGTCTAAAATTAAGATACTAAAATCAAATGTGTTGAAAATTTCATTGAGAATGCAATAATGTCAATCATAATACCATATTTTTTCAATTACCATAAATCTTTTTCAGATAAAAACTTAGCAGGTATTCTCTTTTTACAACAGCTTAAGCAGAATAATAGAAACTTTTACAACTGATCTAGTCAAATTTGAAAGGTCTTCTTAATTTTTTGATAAAATAAATTAGTAAATACAAATTTTAAATAATAAAGCAAATTTATTATATTATTACATACAATAAACCATGAAAATAAAAATAATTTATAAAAAGTATCAGAGAAATCTGTGGATAAATAAACAAAATTCAATGGGAGAGTTCATCAATCAAAGGTAAATTTAAGAAAACTTTAGCATTCAATTTTTAAAAAAAATATGAGATCATTATTTACATTAAAAGCTCTGTTTCTTTTCAAAGTCTCTAGAGAATTATTAAGTTATACTATGGGTATATATTGACTTGACTTCTTATTCATTATTCAATGCTGATCTAGAAATGATCAATAATATCTAAAATAGATGACTGGGGAACTAAGGAAGATGTAAAACGTCATTCCCATGATTTTCAAACTAATACTTTATGTGAACTGAATTAACAGTAATTTCTGTAAACTGTATGGGAGCATCCTCATTTTCCAAAATGTTTTAATAATATACACTGATGCTATAGATGGAAAATCACAATTTTATTCTTTTAAGATAGTTAGATCTAATGTTTGCTATAGATGGAAAATCACAATTTTATCCTTTTAAGATAGCTAGTTCTAATGTTTTCTCTCAAAGACTTATGAAAGTAATATCAATGATCTACAATATACTTATTTACCATCTTCACAGAATTCTTTTTACAAAGAAAAAAGACATTACTTTGATATCTATTGTCATTTCCATGAGATATAATGTCAAAATGTAGTAGTATGAGAGATATTTTTGTTATTTTGTCCAATAACTGTATATGTATAAACTAAATTTAAATCACTAAACAACATATGATTATCTTTTTTCTATACTTACATAAGCTGCTAAAACATAGGCAAAACTCTCCATACAGTAGTGCCACCCAGTGCAAGCCACAGTAGTCAATGAATGCAAGAACGTTTGTGCATAAATCTGCGAATTTTATGCATAAACTTTCTTGCATTCATTGATTACTCTGGCTTACACTGGATGGCCCTACTGATTTAAGCACAAACCTTCTTGCATTCATTGACTACTCTGGCTTGTACTAAGTAGCACTACTATATCGAGAGTTTTGCCTCAAATTTTGTACATATGTATATATATTTATATAGGCATATTTATGGTAGTAAGATCCAACTGTCAGTCATTAATCTATGAAATTACAAAACACAATTTGTAAGTCATTTTATTTAAATTACCATGATACTCATTTTAATTTATGAGCATCATTCAGGTTCAGGTCAGGATGTTCACTTAAAATTAATACTAATATATATTTATGCTAGTCTGTCCACTAACCACATTTGGATAGTATGGTAAGAAGCACCAGGCATACATATCATGATTTTAATTTTGTTTTTGTGTTTTTTAATGATGGAAAGAGCATATGATCAGAATAAATAGTATATAACAAAATTAACTAATGACAAACATCAAAATAAACAAAACAACAAATAAATAGGAAAGTAAATACTTGATATAACCATTGAAATTCTAAGAATTTTTTTGCTTCATCATGAAATTTCAGATTTTCCACTCAGTAGATAACTTTTAGATAAGTGCTTGGCTTTGGGTTGGTATTTTTAGATCTAGTGTCTGAACCTACTCTGATACCTCTCTGAGGAGTGCCAAAGCACGAAACCATGGTCAGGGATTTGGGGAGGGGGTCCTGACAGGGATATTTTAAGTGCTGGCTCTGGCTAAACATTTATCATAAAGCTTGTAGAGGAACTGGCAATCCTCATTGTTTATAACTTACAAGCTTAAGAGATAGGGTCATGTGATCTATGACTCTTATTTTGACTAATAACTTGCAATAGTTGTAAAACAATAACACATTATATTCAACATGCATTTCAATTTCCTTCTCAAGAATTTTTACTTTTAACAACACAAAATTGGACTGAAATTTTGGATGTCTATTTCAAATTAAGATAAGTATTAATACATTTTTGCTATTCTGTAGAATATTTTCTTCTGTTATGGTAGATCATTGTATTGTTTTAAGATGAAATATATTTCTACAATATCATTAATAAATATACTTTGTCATATGAGAGTTTTATAAAAATAATATTTTGTTTACATTAGTGCTTTATATAAAATATAAAACTTTATTTATTCACAAAATTATTGTGGCTACTATATGCCACTATTATTATATAAGAAGGATATCCAGCTCTTCAAAATTATATGGTATCTGCAATAGTGCATATCTTCATTTAACATGAAAATAGATATTTGACTTTCTCTTCCTCTACATAAAATTCTTAAATACATTCAAATGATTAATAAAAAAACTAACTAAATAATTAAACAATAATACAAAGATATATATTTTTTATTAAACAAAATCTGACTAATTTTATAGAACAATATTTATTTTACCTTTGGAATAAAATATTATTCCATATTGCTATATGTGTACTTGTTGCTATGCATTAAAATATGCAAAAAAAGGAGTAATTTAGATACTTCCATTACTTATGTTTATTTTGAGTTACATAAATAATATATGACTTTAGTGCTTAAAATATGTGTATGCTTATAAATCATTATTTACATTAAAACTCACATAAATCATCATTTATGTGCATGCACATTTAATTAATTAAAGCGTCTTTGAGGTTTGTCTTTGAACAATATTAATCAGCTTTTTTCTTCTCTTTTGGTTATTTTTTAAAATAAAAATTAATAATCATTATGTCACTTAGTAAAGCCATCACTAAAATCATAATAAATTTTATATTCACACTTTATATTATTCTATAATAGATTACATAGAAACATAAATAATAAAATGGGTATCATTGTTTTACTATATATATAGTATATAAAATGCACTACTTTCTCTTTTATTTATGTTCTTAAATTCCAATATTTTTTTCAGGGTTTATGCACTTGAAAGTGATGCTTTAATTGACATTATAGATTATAGATTAATCTTTTGCTTCTTATTTCAAATATTAAGTCTTGTATTAATTTCAAGATAATTAATGAATTCTAGTAAACAAATTGATAAGGCAGGGAACAAAATATTTTACTAGTTATTAAATTATTTCTTTTTAGGATCAATGTTTTTTGTTAGTTAAATGGACAGTGGGGACATGAAGATTTAATGACCTTTGAATTATATGATAATTTCATCATTCAGATAATGCTTAACAAATAGTAGTGGATAGTTATCTGGCTATAATGTATTTAAATCAAAGCTGTAAACATAAGGCCAGAAATTTTAATAACTCATAAAAAGCATGAGTCATTATATAGCAAAGGACTCAGAGAAAAGAAATGTGCATAAAAATTTGACATACTCAGTTTTGTGCAGAAATGGATCATGTGCTAAATAAAAAAATCCTTAAGAAACTATATATAGAGCATTTTTGTTGCATAAATTCTAAATATAATTTACTAATATAAAGAAGAAATAAAGAAAACCAGATCAAGTAGCTGAAAAAAATATGGTGGCCCAAAGAAACAATATAGCACCAAAAATGACACAATTCAAATACAGAAATATTTATTATAATTAGAAGAATATTTGGACACATATAAAAAATATAAAAATGTACAACAGAAATATAAATTAGAACAAATCAAATGCAATAAAAGTTTGGAAATATAGAAAAAAGACAGAGTTTGAAACAACAAATATAGAAAAAAAAACAATAAATGGAGGTTTTGAAAGTTAAGATGTGGAATAAAGAAATCAATATGGAAGTGGATGGATACAAATAAGCAATGATAGGTATTTATTAAAGACAGGAGTGTTAAAAAAGTGCATAAATGGTATAAAGTTTTCAGAATATTATAAAAAACGTTTTTTGTGTGTGCTAAAAGAAATTTGATTTGTTAAATAATTGTAATAATAATAATAATAATAGTAGTAGTAGTAGTAGTAGTAGTAGTAGTAGTAGTAGTAGTAGTAGTAGTAGTAGTAGTAGTAGTAGTAGTAGTAGTAGTAGTAGTAGTAGTAGTAGTAGTAGTAGTAGTAGTAGTAGTAGTAGTAATAATAATAATAATAATAATAATAATAATAATAATAATAATAATAATAATAATAATAATAATAATAATAATAATAATAATAATAATAATAATAATAATAATAATAATAATAATAATAATAATAATAATAATAATAATAATAATAATAATAATAATAATAATAATAATAATAATAATAATAATAATAATAATAATAATAATAATAATAATAATAATAATAATAATAATAATTTTTAAATATATATTTTTAGATATTGTCATTTTTATTGGAAAAATAATTAAATAAATTATTGGAGGGGTGTATTAAAAATATTTAATTTGGTTTTCAAATTCATTTTTTTATATTATGAGTATTATGGCAATTTATATTTCACTTGATTTCCTATTTTGAATTAATATTGTGTGAACTTAATAATTTGTAGCAAAGATTTGAAAACAATATGGCATGCATATTTTAAAAAAAAAAAAATGCAATTTTTAAAAATTCATAACTTTTGTTTTTTTAAAGTATTAATTTGTATTTTGATATATACATCTGGGTCTCGTTTTATGCGGATTAGTTTAATGAGATTTTGAAGTTATGCAATTCATGTTTCTTCTTAATATTTTTCATATTTCACTATATTTATTAGATATCAAAAAATTTAAATTATTAATAACTTATTTTGATTTGAAATACTTTTTTTCTCAAAAATATAACGTTATATTAGCAGCTAACGTGAATATGGCCTGAAGTTGTATTTAGAATAAATAACCTACTTATACTAATGAGTAAATAATAATAATAGATTTATACTTACATATAAAAATATCGCAATAAATATTCAAAAATTTTAAACTTTTAAAATGTATTTTGTTAAGTATAACAGAAATAAATAATGTAGATTTTTAAAATAAATAATGAAGATTTTATTGATTTTATAAAGTGAAAATAATATTTTTAATGATAATGTATAATCTTTTTGTTTGATTGCATATCATTTTTTAAATATAGAAACAAAATGTGAACATTTAAAATTTATTTCAGTAGTAAAAATCAGTTGTCAACAGAAAACCATTAACACAGCATAAGACTGAAATTGGCACTAGTTGTGTAAATGGGATGGAGCAGAATATGGGAAAACTTAGAGTGGGGAATGAAAAATAAAGTGGCTAACAAGTTTTTCTGGGCGTAATTACTGAGAGATTCTTGACTTCGTTCAAGGAGAAGCTACATCACATCACATTGATGAATCTGATTTCTTACCAGTTTACAAATGAACTGAATATCGTCAAAAAATACGTATGAAAAAATTTCAAATTAAATACTGTAGTTAATAAAAAAAAAAAGTAAAAAAAGTTTGTTCTTGTATCAATTTTTTTCAAATATTTGATATTTTTTATTAGTCATACTTTATTTCCTTATTTTTTTAATGCGAATTTTAAAGTAATTTTTCCTTTTTGCTTTGCTTTTATGCGAATTCTGAAAATCACAGACCCTATCTCCCATTTTTCAAGGTAAGATAAGTCTATTTTTGTGCGATTTTTTTTAATGCAGGTTTTCTGTGGAACCTATCTACCACATAAAATGAAACCCAGGTGTACATTTATATATATACATAAATGCATCAATAGTATTGTTAATATGAAGAAATAGAGCAGTATTATTGGCCGTTTATTATTTTTATCTAAAGATCATAATACATGTGTATTGTATACAAAACATTTTTAAAAATGAAGGATTAAAACAATATTGGAAAATTAAGTTTTATAAGTGTTGTTTTAAACACGTAAAAATATATGCATCCTGATTTTATATACCTGTTTTTAGTGTTTTCATTATCGCAGATGAATGCTTCCTTGATTTTTGCCTTTTCTGTTCTTAAAAAGATAACCTCTTTTTATGGACTCTTACTGTTTGGACTTGCAAGTCTTTGGGAATTTCAGCCATTGGAATCCAGGTTTGAATTAGAAATAACTCATTTCTTGGGTTCTTAAGTGTATTGTGACATGGGTCTATAGTCCACAGTCAATCATTGAATGGATTTGGGTGACTGATGAAAATGATTCTATTATTTTTTGTCATTTGGTTGTAACATAGTGTGCTTACTAATATCATAAGTATATCATTGTATATCATATCATGTGAGCATGTTGATTTAAAAATTTATTCCAAGATAATGAAGTTGTATGGTGTAAAATTACATTAAAATCAAAATATACATTGTGAATTATAGATAAATTTAGTTTATCACTGTATGTAAACATGTAAATTCAAAGTCTAATAAACCTTTTTGAAAAAAAAAAAGATAACCTCTTCACAACATTTCAATGGTTCATTATAAAGAAATATATATAAAGTCATTTTTTTTCCTTTCTATTTACTAATAATATAATCTATTAAACATTATCAAGTTATTATTAATTATCTATTGGTCTAAAGCTATCATCTAAGATTAAGAACTGAATGTCTTTAGAAAAATGCACACTTTATTTAAACTTTCTAAATACATTTGACTGTTTGTAATAGCACACAAATTAGTATTTAACAAAACATTTCAAGTTGTATTGTTTTCCTCTCTTCTTCAGGTGTAGCTAATTTCACCGATAACATATTTCCATGCCTGAAGAACAGAGGAGAATAATATCCCTTGAAATTTTGTGTTAAATACTAACTTGTGCACTATTACTAACAGTTGAATGTATTTTAGAAAGTTTAAATAAAGTTAACATTTTTCTAAAGATATTCAGTTCTTAATATTATTAGTTGATGGAAATAGTCCAACAAATAATTAATACTAATATGCATACTTTCAGATAAACATTATCAAATTATATTTTTATTAGTATATATAATCAGTCAAAATAAATTTCCATGAATTCTATTGTAACTCTTAATAAGTTTTAGAATGGTTATTACCTTATTAAAAACTTTTCTGACTTATTAGAAAACCCTTGTATAATTTTTAACCAATGAATCATTTCATTATGAAATTTTCTGGACAATATCCTTTCTTGTGAATCATCTATTCTGGTAATAGCTTTTATTTATTTATTTTTATTAAATTATGATTACTAAAATCTATAATTTATTGCTCGATTAAGTTAAATCCAATTTTAAAAAAAATATTTAAGAGTATATATTAGTGTGATTAACGTTTGTTTGTTTGTTTTAATCATTTTGTTCTATAGAAGTTGATTTATTCTGCGGTTAATGTTTTTTAAGCTCTTATGAAGAATATTATTGACAATAAAAAAAAGTATATATATTAATGCCCATTTATTGCATACTGTGTGATGTTGATCCGTATATTTTTATTTTATTTATTTTTATCTTGTTTATTTGTAGATATATAGATGACCATTTAGGGATTACCCTATATTAATTACTGTTAAATCTGCTATTTACATGTGTATTAAAAATAACCTTATTATGATTTTATTTAATATTGAATCTAAAAATATTATGTTTATACAATCTAAACCATTGTCGGTTTTTAAATTATTTTGTTGATTAATAATTACATGAAAATTATAACATTAAATTACCCGACTCTATTTTTCATTAATTATTGTTTATTATTTAATATGTTAACCTATAGCGTACTTTTTTATATTTGAGATTAATATAAATATACAATAATTTTTTGTACATATATGATTTTGTTGTATAGATTTTTTTATGTATTGTTTTTGCATAGATACGTCAGCGCACACACACTTATATATGAAAGCAGTCCACATTAATTTTTAATATATGTATTATACTAATAAATTTTGCGACACATATTTTTAGATGTATATTAATGTTTTTATTTTTATTTTTTAATTAATGAATTAATTATTAGTTTTTAATGAATTAATTAACTATTTAAAAGCTTTTAATTAATGTTTTGAGAAGAAAATAAAATATTTTATTTTGGAAGAATATATTCTCATTTTCAATACGAGAATTGAAAGTTATTTAACTAAGTATTCAAAAGTTTAATTTAAAAAGTTTTTGTAAAGTGTTTGATAAGACATAGCTAAAGATTTTTTTTTGGAAAAAAATAATTAGAATATTTATTTATTACAATCGACCAGCAATTGATTGCCTACATTCTCTATAAAAAAGACTATTAATCTATAAGGAATTTTTTGTTTATCAGATAAGGAAATGATTTTTTAATTTTAATTCTTGAAGAATATCATTTGGCTATATTTCTGATGAAAATCAGCCTTCTCATTGAAATAATACAAAAAACATTTGTGTAAACAAGTAATTGTATTTTGTTATATATATGGAGCTAGAGAGAAAGAGAAAGAATATAAGCAAACGGACTAAAATGATTATCTAAATTATATATATATAAGGTAAGAACAAAAAAAATCCATAACTAAATTAATTTTGAAATAAGTCTAATGTTATTCAACTAATAATTATTTATAAAAATTTATCTTTCCAAGTTCAATCCATCTTCTCCAATCTCTAGTTTATCTTCTCCACATTACCGTAGCACTCTTGCTTATTTCATCTATCCATTGTGCATGCTTTCTCTTTCTATGTTTTTCACAATCTTTTGAAATCCAGTTTAAAATTTCAACTGTTTTGTTTCTTTTAGAAATATGTCTAGCCTAACTCCATTTAATTCTCTTAATTTTTTTAATCATGTCAGTAACACCTGTTTATTCTCTCACCCATATATTTCATTTTTGATTTCTTCTTATTACTCCTAACATGCAATTCTCCATACTTTGTTGAGAGTTCTGAAGTTTCTATTGCTCTTTTGTTAAGTGTCAAAGTCTTA
Source organism: Epiperipatus broadwayi (assembly GCA_028023455.1). Classification (NCBI taxonomy): domain Eukaryota; kingdom Metazoa; phylum Onychophora; class Udeonychophora; order Euonychophora; family Peripatidae; genus Epiperipatus; species Epiperipatus broadwayi. Next base: position 161,820 of record JAQFVV010012928.1, read on the forward strand.
TATATTATTAATTCTACTGAAACATTAGTTATTTAGCTATTATATTTTTATTACACAGAAACTCCTGGAAACAATAAATATTGCTATTTGCATCTGACATAAGACAAAACAGGCAAAAAAAAAAAAAACTCCACAGGATAGCAAAGACTTAACTATTATTTTTTTAAATAAACAAATGCAAAACTATAAAAAGAATAAAAATGATATAGTAGTGATGAAAAGAACAATGAAGGAAATGAATTCAAATAAGACTTATTATGTCAATTGGTAACAAAGAAGGTAAAGAATTGATAAAATAAACATTAAAAAAATTGAGAAAAATGATAGATATCGTTTATCTACTTATCAACAAAATAAAATATGTGAAGAATTCTTCATTATTTTAACATTCATTATATTTCCTCATATTGTTCATTTATCTGTAGAAGAATATCCAACAAGCCATTTGGTATATGTGGATATGTTTATAGTACACAGATTGGTTTGTATAAACACCACAAACTCATCTGCTCATTGTTTTTATTTCTATATTTTTCTTCTGGCATTAGAGTGGTTGCACTCATTTATAATATACAATTATAACATTATTAACATGTATACAAAATATTAATAACTTTTATTAGTCATTCATTAGACTAGAGATTATCCAATAATGAATAATATTTTTGCAGTCTAATTTTCACTACACCACTCTTAAGCAAGGTAAGGACCAGTTTCTATTTGTTTCAACATCTTGTAGAGAATGCGATTATAAACATATGACCAAAGATATGTGAAAAATATATATGATTCCCAAGATGCATAGTTTATCCTGAACCATTACTCAATCTCTTATATATATTGTTCTTCTTGTTGAGTATATATAGCTAGCAAATTACTACTGTTTAATTGATAAGTATTAAACTTGCTGCCTTCACAACTTTAATACAAATCACTTTACGGAAATATATTAAGAATTTTTACTAGTCATTTATTGGATTAGAGATTATCCAATAATGTAATTTTAACTGCACCACTCTCATGTAAGGTAGGGGCCGATTTCTATCTGCTTTAACACCTTATAGAGGGATGTAATAATAAACATATGACCAAAGACATGAAAGACATATGATTCCCAAGATACATATTTCATGCTAATACAGCACTCAGTTGGCACAGACCATAATCTCTTATACATATCTTTATCATTGTTGAATATATATATATATATATAGCAAAACAACATATATTTTTTAAAAAAAAGATTGCCAAGACTTTTTTTCCACTAGTGATCTGTTTTTGAATTACTATCAGTTTTGTCTTTCGTTTCGTTTGAAATTGTTAATTTTTAATCAACTGCTAACTTAGTCTCACCTTGCTAATGTGAGATTTTATTATTTAAAATGAATTGAGAAACCGCAAAAAAAAAATCGATAATTATTTAGGTTATTTCTGCAACACCAAGTGAATAAATTAATAGATATTTTAAATTCTCTATCCGACAAAGATTTACATAATTGGGATCATTGCATAAATAAAATTTAAAATAGGTCACATTCAAAAGATAATTATCAAACCAAATTTTTATTAATTAAACCACTATATTTTCAACTAAATAAAAAAAGATGATTTATAATAGAATGCCATTTTACCACTAAAGACATAGGTGGCGCTCCTGTGCATACTAAACTCAAGCTGCTGGAAGATATTAATAAAAGTGGATGAGATGGGAGTAAAAAAATTTGGAAGTACACTAAAAGAAGAAATATAGAGGAGAGAGAATTAGTATTACTAGATGATGAGGAAATAGCGTGTAGCTCTAGAGAAGAATTAGAGAGTCTTAAACAAGTATGTAATAGATATAGAAAAGATGTTAGATGTGAAGGACACATCATATAGTAATGGTAATATACGATTTACAGAAAATGAACTGAATGAGATAAGTAAGAAATTGAAAGGTGGAAAGACAAGAGGTTTGGATGAATGGGCAGCAGAGATGGTTGTGAATTTAGGGCAGAATGCAAAATTAAAACTATTATCATGTTTTAATATGATGGAACAGAAGAATTTCCAGATAGGTGGAGTAATACAAGAGTAAGGCTATTATTTAAAGGGAAGGATAAGGATCATAGAATGTTAAGCAATTATAGATGGATAGCAGTAATGTCAGTGCAATATAAAGTTTTCTCATATATGGTGGCTGAAAGGGTTGCAAAATGGATGGAAGAAAATAATATAGTGGGAGAAATGCAAGGAGGTTTTTGATCAGATAGGCATATAAGAAATAGTTTATAGTTTATTTGTAGTTACACATCTTGTGGTTATGAGCAGGAATACAGAGACAGTTGTATATGGGTTTTATGGATATAGAGAGGGCATATGATAGAGTAAATAGAAATAGATTATGGGTAAGTTTAGTAAATTTGGGAATGGATGGAACTTTAGTGTATATTATTAAAAAATTATATGAAAATAATTACTACACATATCAATTAGAGAATATAGAATCAGTTAAAGTTAAAAATGGGGTGGGACTAAGGCAAGGATGTCCTCTGTCACCTATTTTGTTTTTTGTTGTATTTGAGAGAAATGGAGAGAGCAATAAAAAAACTAGGAAGAGGGGTAGAGATACCATTAATAGGTGGCAAGGGAGTATACACATTGTTTGGTCTTTTATTTGCAGACAATGTTTTTTTGTTTTTAGAAAGAAGTGAAGATATGGAAGTTATGCTGAGGACATGTGTGAAGGTGGGTAAACAGATGGAAATTAAATTTAGTGAAAAAAAATCAAAAGTAATGATGATTAATATAGGGGAAAGAGAAGTCAAAGAATTTTTATTGGGGGATATAAAGTTAAGTGGGGTGAATAGATATAACTATTTGGGAATCATTTTAAGTAATCAGAGAAATTGCTTGGATGAATGGGAGAAAAAATTGATAAATGAAGCAAAGAAAAGAAAGGGATTGATAAAGAAATTAACAGTGTCCTCCTATAATAAATATGAAATAGCTAGAATTGTATGGAAGGGGGGTGGTGATTGCAGGGTTAACATATGGTAATGATGCATTATGTGTTAGTAAAGGGATATTAGATTACTTAGAAAAAGTACAAAGAGAAGTAAGAAGACATGCATTAGATGCAGAAGTATGGATGGCAAAGGAGGCAATTCAAGGAGAAATGGGATGGTCAAGTTTTTATATGAGAGATGCAAAAAGCAAAATAAAAATGTTTAGTAGATTACAGTTTATGGATAATAAAAGAATAGCCAAAATAGTATTTAATGGGTTATGAATAAAGGACAGACAACAAGATGGGTGTGAAAAGTAATGCATTATGCAGAAGATTTAGATAAAAGAATTTATGTCAGTATACTTATACAAAAGGTGGGATGCTTGTGTTAAGAGAATTGTTGAATGTTCTAGTGTTAAGAAATGGGATAGAAGAATAGAAGCATTAATAAAGAATAGGGAGTTGGAGAGATGGAGAGTTAGTATGGAGAGTAAAAAAGGTTAAATGTTTATAAAACTGAACAGAATATTGGGTGCAAGTTAATTTATGATAATAGCAAGGAAAGTAGTTTACTGTTTAAGGCTTGAATGGGATCTTTAGCAACAAGGGAATATACATATAAATAGAGAAATATGGGTGATTTAGGCTGCAAGCTGTGTAAGGAAGGTGTATAAAATATTAGGCATCTGTTAATTGAATGTAAAAGGATACAAATAATGAAGTTGTGGAAGAATAAATATGAACAAAGTGATTATACAGAAAGTGGCTTATTGGTTTTTATGCTGGGTTTGGGAAAAGATAAGGGGTTTTAGATCTAAAGGCCATAGAGTTGTCAAATATTACATTGTGGAAACGGGATAGAGCAGGATAGAAAAAAATATGGGAAAACTTGGGGTGGAGAATGGAAAGGGGTTCAAAGTGGCTAACAGGTTTCTCTGGGCATAGTTGCTGAGAGATTCCTATCTCCTTATAAGAAGTTGCAATGCATCACATCACATCACATAGTATAAGGAAGAAGTAGATAAGGAAGTCCAGAAAATGGAAGAGAATGTTATGGATGAAGTAGGGAAAGTAAACTATGAGACAATCTTGATAGAGGACTTTGCTAATTAGATGATGTGATGTAATTGCAAGGGAAAATAGAAATAAATATGTAAGAGTATGTTTGTCTGGAGCTAGAATTAGGGATGTTACCAATGAAGTAAAGAAATAAGGGAGTGGAGATGTTTACATTATGGTAGAGACAAATAATTTGTCAGAGCCATCAGATAGAGTAATGGATGAATACAAAAAATTGATTAGTAATTTGAGTAAGGTTAAAGGAAGAGAAAGAGTAATTGGAATAATACCAAGACATGTTCTATAAATGAGAGATTAAAAAATTATGCAACAGTAACAATGTTATGTTTGTGGATGTGTGAGATTGTTTTATTAGTAAGAGGGAGTTATATAGTAAAGATGGATGGCACTTAGCAAAACAAAGAAGTGAAGCATTAGGGGATTTGATTTATGAAAAATATTATAGTTTGGGCAACTTATAAAGGGAGTTAGAAGTTTTAAATTAGAGTATTATCAAAAAGAAAAAGATTAAAAATAGATGGGATGTAAGAAGAAAACAAAGGGTAGTGGATTTAGATATAAATGTAGAAATGGAAAGGGAATGGGTCTGTAAAATTAATAATACCCAAGCTAATTATGAATGTAATAGAGAAGAAAAAGTCAAAAGAATTTGTAAAAGGTAGTAAGAAAGGAATTGTTATAATTGGATATTTTAATATGCAAAGTGATAGGAAACCAGAAAAATGACTGGAATTAAACAAACCAGTTAAAAAACCTATCTAAGAGAAGAAGAAGAATCCTACACTGGAAGATTTGATTTGGTATGGCAGGGTGTGAATAGAAAAGAAAAAAAGGGTGTAGTATAGGAGTTATGTCAAAAAATATTTAAATACTGTAAAATGGCAAGCACAATAGTGGTTTGAGATAAGTTTAGGAAGACAAAAATGAATGGTGGCTATGTATACTAGAGATAGTCAAACTATAATGGAGTGGAACAGTATCATATATGAATGACTAATTAAGGATATACAGAGTTTCAAAAAAGGGGAGGAAGAAAATAATGGCTATAAGAGGATATAAATAGGAATATTGAAGAAATGGATGACAAGAATGGATAGCTTTTGAAAAATATTTGTCAGAGTATAAATTTGAGCATTGAAAATTTATCAAATATTTATGAGAGGCAATCAACATGGTCTAGAAATAACATATTTCACACAATAGATTATATATATTAGTAAAGCAAGAGGGAATGAATAAAGAATGAAAAATTAAAATGTTTTATAATGGAGAGAGAGAGTATGTAATAGTGATCATAATTTTGTTATAATAGAAATGTTTAGTAATGTGATGGAAAATAGTAATCAAAGTAAAAAAAATAGTGACAGATGTGGATGGAAAATGAAAGATAAGAACAAGTTAGAAGAATATAAAATAAAAAAGAAGAAAGCATGGAAGAATTTATTGGGAATTAAAGCATTGAAGAGTTTGTTGGGGATTAATATAAGGACTGGTGTGATGAAGTAGAAAAAGTGGCAAATAGGGTGTTGGATGAGAATATTCAGAAGAATAAAAGTAATAGAAAAGTGAGAATTAGTAAAAGTGTAAAACAAGGAAAGAAGCATGCAGAAAATATAAATATGCTAGTAAAAACAGAGAAAATGAAAAAGATGTTAATATTAAATGGGAAAACTATTTTACAAAAAGAAGTTGGCTAAAATAGATAATTATAGAAAGAGACTGAAATTAAATAGTAAATTATTGGAGGATATTAATAAAAGTGGAAGTGATAAAGGTAAAAAAATTTGGAAATAAAAGAAGTAATGTAGGGAAGAGAGAAATAGTATTACTAAATGATGAGGAAAAAGAATGTACCTATAGAGAAGAATTATAGACAATCTTAAATAATTATGTAATGGATATAGAAAAGATGTTAGATGTGAAGGGCAGAATGATAACAAACACAAAAAAACATAGTAATGGAAATATTAGTTTTACAAAAAATGAATTGAATGGTGCAAGGAAAAAAGTGAAAAATAGAAAGGCAAAAGGTTTAGATTGCAATAAAGTTAGTGATAAATTTAGGAAATAGAGCAAAATTAAAATTATTATCATGTTTTAATAATATGGCACAGAAGGAAGATTTTCCAAATAACTGGAATAATATAAGAATAAGGCTGTTTTTTAAAGGAAAGGTTAAGTATTATAGGAAGTTAAACATTTACAAACTGATAATAGTAATGTCAGTGCTATATAAAGTTTTTACTCATATGGTGGCTGGAAGGGTAACAAAATAGATGTAAAAAAATAGTATAGTGGAAGAAATGCAAGGAGATTTTTCATTGAATAGGCATAAAGAAGATAGTGTATTTGTACTCATACAACTTATAGATATAAGTAGAAATACAGGTAGGCAGTTGTATATGGTCTTTATAATAAAGAGAAGGCATAAGATAGAGTTAATAGAAATATATTATGGGTAAGTTTACTAAATTTTGGAAATGGAGTTTTAATAGATCTTATTAAGAGATTGTATGAAGAGATTGTATGAAAATAATTACTATATTCAGAGTAAAAAATGGGGTGAGCCAAGGCAAGGATGCCTATTTCAACTATTGTTTTTGTTTCATTTGATAGAAATGGACAGAGTAATAGAAACACTAGAAGAGGGGTAGATATCCCATTAATAGATAGCAAGAAAGTGTATATATTATCATGTCTTTTGTTTGCTGATGATCTTATACTGCACAGGAAGTAGGGAGATATGGAAGTTATACTAAATGTGTGCACAAGAATGGGTAAAGAGATGGGGATCAAATTTAGTAAAGAAAAGTCACAAGTAATGATGGTAAATGCTGGGGAAAAAGAAAAGAAAGAAATTTAATTGAGGTTATAAAGTTAAATAGTTAAATGTAATAAAGAGTATAACTAGTTGGGAATCATCTTAAGCAATCAGAAAAATTGCTTGGCTGAATGGGAGAAAAAACTTGATAAATAAAGCAAAAAAAAAGGACTGATAAAGGAATTAACAGTGTTTTCATATAATAAATATGCTTAGCAAGAATTATATGGAAGGGAGTAAAAGTAGCAGGGTAAACTTATGGTAATGATGTGTTATGTGTTAGTAAAGTGGTGTTATATTACTTAGAAAAAACAAAAAGAAGGAAGACATGCATTAGATGCAGATGTAGGTAACAAAGGAAACAATTCAAGGCAAAATGGAATGGTTAAGTTTTTATATGAGAGAGGCAAAAAGAAAAATGAAAATGTTTGATAGATTGCAATTTTTGGATAGTAAGAAAATAGCTCAAATAGTATTTAATTGGGTTATAAATAAAGGACAGGCAATAAGATGGGTGAGAAAGGTAGTATGATATGCAGAAGATTTGCATAAAAACATTATGTCAGTAAACTGGAACAAAAGATGGGTTGATTGTGTTAGGAGATTTGTTGATGTTATAGTGACAAAAATGGGATACAAGAATAGAAGCATTAATAAAAAATAGAGAGTTGGAGAGATGGAGAATTAGTATGGAGAGTAAAAAGAGTTTAAATATATAGAGAAGTAAACAGAATATTGGGTGTGAGTTAATTTATGATAATAGTAAGAAAGGTAGTTTATTGTTTAAGGCTCAAACAGAATCATTATCAACAAGGGAATATATTCATAAATGAAGGAATGTGGGTGATTTAGACTGCAAGTTATGTAAGGATGGGATAGAACATATATTTATGTATGTATAAGTAAACAAAATATTGGGTGTGAGTTAATTTGTGATAATAGCAAGAAACATAATTTACTGTTTAAGGCTCATACAGGATCATTGACAACAAGAAAATATATTTATAAATGAAGGATTGTGGATGATTTAGTCTGCAAGTTATGTAAGGATAACATGGAAAATGTTAGCATTTGTTAATTGAATGTAAATGCTTACATGCAGAAAGGGTACAAATAATAAAGTTGTGGGAGAATAAATATAAACAAAGTGATTATACAAAAAGTGAATTCTTGGTTTTTATGCAGAGTTTGGAAAAAAAAGATAAAGGGGATCTAGATATAAATGACTTAGAATGGACAAAGATGATGCTGTGGAAATGGGATAGAATAGAATAGGAAATAATATGAAAAAACTTAGGATGGAGAATGGAAAAGGAAGGGAAGGTGGCTAATAGGTTTCTCTAAGCATAGTGGCTGAGAGATTTCTGACTCTTATAAAGGAACCATAGTCTATCATATCACATAGTTAACTTTTATCTTCTATAACGTACAGATTTTATTCTTAATAGCATATGCTGTTATAATACTAGTAAAGCTATTGCAGACTGACAAACTAGCAAATATATACAATGATAAAAAGTAAATTTGCAATTGATGGGAGAAGGGTCAAAAGCAAAGTGTCAATTATGTTAATAAGTTTTTAACTAAATCAATTTATCCACATATTTTCTTACTTCTTAATAATTTGCTTACAATTTAATCAATTTTTTAAAAAAAAATTATATTATATTTTAAATATTATTTTATAGAAAAAAAATATTTTTAAAAATTTTTTTAAAATTTTTTTAATTTTTAAATTTTTTAAACATTTTTAAAAAAAAAAATTTTTTTTTTATAAAAAATATTTTTTTTAGGTTTTTTTTTTATTTTAGATAGAAATGGTAATTTTATTGAAAATAAAATTTTTTTAATATAATTTTTTTTTTTGGGGGAAAAAAATTTTTTTTTTTTTTAAAATATATTTTTGGTATTTTTTTTTTTTATTTATTAAAAAAATAAAAAAAAAAAATTTTTTTTTTTTAAAAAAAAAGTATTCCTCATTAAAACTTGTCACTTCAATTTAAAGCAAGTATTTTATACATTCATTTCATTCATTATTTCAGCCTATCAATTCATAATTGTTTATAGAACATATTATTTGAACAATATGCATTGTTGATCTTAATGTGGGACACTATGCCATTGGTATATATCATCAAACGTTTCTATAAAAAGTTTCCAGTAAAAAAACGTTTTTTCCTGAGCTCTGGTTATTTACACTTAACTTTCTAAAATTATTTATTACTGATATAATTTTTACACACAGACCAAACATCATTTTAAAATTATAATGGAATACTTTAATGCTAAAATAAGTAAATCTAAAAGATGAAGTGATGTGGGTAAATTTAATTGTGGTGATAAAAATGAGAGAGAACACAAATTTATGGAGTTCACAAAAAAAGAAAAACTATATTTATAAATTTTTTGAAAAAATGCTAAATGGAAATGGATGCATCTATCTGAAGATACAGCAGAATTAAATCATATTTTGACTAACAGAAAATATATATCTCAAGATTATAATGTTCTTAATAAATTCAGCATAGAAAATGGTCATCAATTAATGAGATGTATGATATGTGTTAATGAAAAACTAGAGAAACAAAAAATATTCAAAAAAACAGTATCCAAACCTTCTGAAAGATTCGATAAATTGAAACTTGCAATAATTTAGATTTGATTGAAATTAATAAGAAGAGGACTGAAATATAAGAACTGCAACAAGACAGTTGATAAAAAGAAACAGCAATTTATCAGTTAATTTTCTATCAAAATGAACTAATATATGAAAAGGAGAAATAATATTAAAATTTATAAAAATGACTCATTAAGAAGAATTGAAAATCTAGAGTTTTGTAAAATGGTATGACAAAGAGATATAAGTAAAATAAAATTGTGAATTAATGAGAAAAATTATAGAAGAAAGCAAAAGACTTAAAAGTCTAAAACAACATCTTGGGATTAGTAGGAAACTTATTTCTGCAATAAGAACAAAAGATGGAATTATTACTAAAAAAAATGGCATAAAATATGTGAAAAAGTTCTATAAAATATAGCAATAAAAGATAAGAAAACAAGATATCCCTTATAATTACTGCTTCTTCTGAATTGTCCAGCATTCTAAATGAAAAAGTGAGACTATGAAGACAGAAAAAGTTCCAGATAATAATGGATTAGAATCAATATCTTAAGAAAAATAAATGAAGAAATAAAAAAATTATTGGCCAAATTTTATCTCAAATTTCTAAATAATAAAAGTGTACAAAATAATTGGAACAATGCAGCCATAATATTAATATTTTAAAAATTGATAAAGAAGCTATTACAAATTACAGACATATTAATTTTTTTATCAGTTCTATATAAATTTTTCACCAAGATAATCACAACTCCACTACAGTGAACATGGTATTTTATCCAATCAAAATTACAAACAGTATTTAAAAGTAGTTTTAGCATAGTCAATCACATTCAAATATTGGGAGAAGTTATAGAAAGGTCCAATGAATATGAGTTGGACATTATTCTTTGTATTTGTAGATTGTGAAGATGCATTTGAGTCTATAGGCATTTCTGCATTGAAACATCAAGATGTAGATCCAGGATAAATTCTAAAGAATATTTATCAAAATGCAACTGTAATGATTAGATTACATAATGACATAAAGAAAATTAACACTGAGAATGGTGAATGAGAGGGTTATCTCATATCTCCAAAAGTTTTTACAACAGTTTTACAAGAAATGTTTTAGAGATTAAAATGGAAAACCAAAGGAATAAAAGTAAATGGAAATTATTTTAAATTATCTAGATTTTGCTGTTGTTTTTAAAAATAATGCTTCAGGACTTAAGGAAATGTTGCAAGAGTTATTAGAAGATGTAAAAATGTAGAATAAAAGATAAATCTTAAAAAGACTAAAATAATATTTAATTAATTCACTAAAAAAAAAAAAATTGATAAGAATGAATTAGAAGTTAACAACTACAAATACCTTGGTCACATTAGAAATACAAATAGAAAGATAATGGAGGAAATTAATCATTGATTTAAACTTGGGTGGAATGCTTTTGGAAGAAATAATTTAGTATTAAAAGGAAATATCCTATGTATTTAAAAAAAAAATTAGTGAATGTGTTTTCTCAGTTTTTACTTATGGATTATGGATCTGAGATTCTTCAGAACACTCAAGTAAAGTATGGACAGATAAATGTTAGAAGGAACAAGAAAGGATTGAAAATGAAATGGATAGGTAAGAAAACAATAGGTATTATTGATATTAAAATAATTAAGAGACTGAAGTGAAGCTGGGCTGGACATATTGCTAGAAGAAAAAGTAATAGATGAAATGTTGAAATCTTAAACTGAATTACAAGATATTGTAAAAAAAAATCTATTAAAGGACCAAATATGAAATAGATGAAATAAGGTTAAGTTACTGGTGCAATGTAGAAAAGAGAGGCTAGAGATTAAAGTAGCTGTATTAAACTTGGAGATACCTTATGCAGTTGATCAATAATGGTTGAAAATGATATATAAACATTATGATGATTTACTACAATTTTTGACAAAGTGTAAGCATGTTTCAGAAATTTGTTTGAAACACAAAATTATGAATATACAAATCAGTAATATTAAAACAGGCAAAACTCTCCTTATAGTATTGCCACTCAGTGGAAGCCAGACTAATTAATGGATGTCAGAAGGCTTGTGCATAAAATCCCCTTCTAATGCTTACTAATCCAATATCCCCAGATTAGTTTCTGGCTTGTGGCCTTCATCAGGAGGAGCCTAAGAAATGGTGATCATGTGATGTTTATTGGCTTAAAATTAGTAATATACTATAAAAACACATGTATAATAGAAGATATACCAAGAAATATGTAAATTATAATCTTTTCTAAGTTAAATTAGTTCAGTAATAAATATGTTTGGAAAAAGAAAAAAAATGATGATGAAATATGCACATTTTTGAGTCTCAGCTAAAATTGAAAAGAAAAAGAAGAATGAAAGAAATTTTTAAATATTAATTTTTTTATCCATTATTCAAGAAGAAAGGTAAATCTTTGGATGGAAATATTTTTAGATATTTCTGTCCTAAGTCAGTATGAAAAAGGAAGAACTTAAGTTATTTACAGTTTTATAATTTCAAAGATTTGACAATAAGTGTATTTTTAATCTTAATTCAAATTGTTTAATGAAAAATGTTATTCAATATATATACTTGATTACCAACATCATCAGTAATTCTATTATTTTCATTAATTCATAAAAAAGAAGTAAATATTATAAGGTTTATATATATATATATATATATATATATATATATATATATATATATATATATATATATATATATATATATATAATTAAGATATAGTTAAACAAGCTTTTATTTATGATAAATACTAAGAGAAGACATTAAATATTTATCTTGGATTGTCCCCATCCCAGAGTTGACCTATGGGTCTCTTCAGTGAGGAGTTGGGACATTAGATTTAAAAAAACAGTCTGGGGATGGGGACAATAAGATAAAAATGATTTGAATGTTTCTCTTGTAGTAGATTTATCTAATAAAAAAGTTGTTAGATATTAGTGTCTAATTTTATATTTGAAGTGAAGTATATATAAGTATGTGACATCGATATTATTATTACTATATATATATATAAACTGACAGGGTGATCAAATCAATGTTAGTCAAAGTATCACATATACATTTTTATTGAGTATAGGAAATGAGCAAAAAAAATCAGCAATGCAAATAAATAATAAGCAACGTATAAGTGATAAATATAGAATCACCAAAAGTAGTCATCAAGAGTCACCAGTCACCCTTGGGGACTGTATTTAAAAGAGATATATTATCTTAGGCTAGTCAATATCCTGTCAATGCCAAACTCAGAACAATATTATAACAGCAACAAATATTTCATCTTCATGTACATATTGAAGTGATAAAATATCTACAATAATTACCATTAAAAAATTCTGGGATCATGACATCAATGCTGATCATCATCAATACTCTGGGCCATCTTGAGCCATGAGTGTGATGACCAATGATAAAATAGTAATTGTTATAAAATTCATAAAGCAAAATAAGTGGGTTTTAAAGATGACTTTTTTAAAAACTAAGTGCTATCTAAATAATTCTAAAGAGAATTATTATAAATGTTAATATGTATGTCACATGCATACATATCATGTATACCATTATGTCTGAATTAGCTTTGGGATCACACAGGTCCTGGTAACTGTGATCAAGAAAAAATATTCATATAATAATCTTAATCTATTCTAATATTAAATAATTTTACTGGAAAAACTTTAAATATTTTTAATAAGTTTTATTGATTAAAAATAATAAGAAAAACTAAATGTCTGATAATTATTTTATAATACAAAGAAATTATGCTGATTTTGATAATTTATAAATATCTGAAAATATTTCAATAGATTGAAATATCAAACAAGGTAATTATGGGATTATAAATAAGTAGTTTATGTAACACATGTATAAAAAGAACATAGTCATGTATACATGCTAAAATAATAAATAGTATTTAAATTTAATAAAATACAAATAAATGTTAAATAAATATATAATATTTGCATATATATATATATATATTTGTGAAAATTAATAGTAATTGACAGTGTGGAATAAATTAAAAAACAATTAAACAAATGGATATGAAATTGGTGGGTTTTCTTACTTAAAAAACACAGACAAATTTCACAATCGTTGATACAAGTGGGATATTGGTATAATTTAATGTATATATTTAAGTTGTCAATACAGACGAGGTGATTAACTAGATTTGAGAGTAATAATGAAGAGGAAAAATTAGATTAGATAATTTTTATAAATTATGGAAAGTTGAATAATATCATTTACAGGTAGAAAACTTTCATATGATTTTATAATAAATTGTGTATATTAATAATCGGTTTAGATGTAAAACTCATGAATATTTATGTGTTTTAACTGGTTGTATAGGTGATATGAGAATCAGAGTAACTGGAGATTTAAAATATTTAACTATATTTTATATTAAGTTGTTTTATTTAAATAGATTCAAACCATTGGTATGGATAAATGGGAGGGGTTTATATAAAAATATATATATAATATGATGTATGATGGTTGCAGGGATAGGAATATATAATTTGGGTGATTGAGGAAGAGGGGGTTGTTGACAAGTCTTATAAGTAGATCGGCCTAAGGATATTTTGAGGTGAAGAGATTATGGAGAAGAATTTCTTTTCCCATGTGGTAAAACAGGAAGGAAGGTAAAGGATTGAAGTAACATCGAGGAAGAGTGGTCGGAAGTGGTTTAAAATGAAATTATATAAATTTTTCTGAAAATTTTTAGAACAGTGATATAACTATTCAATAAACTAAATCAAATGAAAAGTAATAATTAATTAATTTCATCTGAAATCCATCTCCAGATTGTTCGGAAGGTAATATAGAAAAAATATTATTATTATTTTTAATAATATATAAAAAATTATAATCAAAATTTAGATATTTTAAGTATTTGAGATTTGGAGTATAGATTAAAATATATGGTAAAGAAAAATAAAATATTGAATATTTTCATCAACATAAATGAAAATTTTTAGTTGATAAAAGGAAATTATTAAAATGAATTAATAAATATTATGAGATAAATTTTGTTAATTAGAGTGAGAAATTTATTATTGGATGTTTGTTGTAAAATAAGTATATAAATATAAATGTATTAAAATGGATTATTAGTAGGCAAATATTAATAATTATCATTTAAAGATAGAGCAAAATATTGAAAAGAAGTTTTGAGGTTTAGTGTAACATTTTCAAATGGAAAACGAGAAATTTAATAATTAATTAGGTTAGATAAATATAAAATTATTGTGAGAGGAAAGAAAATTCATTACAAAATTTTTTTTGTGTTTTTGGAGTGTATGTATGAAGAATGTGGGATTTGAATTTTAGAAAGGATGTATTTAAATGTTGGAATTTGGAAGATGAAAGGAAAAATTAAGATCAGGTGAAAGATTTAAATTGGAGCAGGATCATTGTTTAGCATCATGATTGAGTTTTTTAATAACAGTTGAGTGTTTTCTGAGAGATTTGTGAGTGGGATCTAAAAAAAATGAGTTATTATATTTAAGATGTTTGTTTTGTAGTTTTGTAACCTCTTTGATTTTGTCAGAATATCTAATTTGTATAAATAGTTTGTTTTTGATAAGATTTATGGTTTTATATTTTTAATTTAATAATGATTAAATTGAAAAATTATGAGAATAAAAATATAATTTTATCTATTTTCGAATATTTTATAATTTGTAAAGATTGAAATATGTAAGGAGTGTGTATTGTTGTAATGAAAATTAAAATTTAAAGAAAATTTGAATTAATTGAGTATTAAATTTTTATAGTTTGATTTTTTATTAATAGTGGGGAGAGGGGATATATGCATGTTCTAATATAAAATAGAGCATTTCAGTTACTAAGTTTAATTATTTTTACCTTATATATCATGTTGTTATTACTTTTAATTATAAACAAAAATTGTTTTTTTTTTTAAAAAAATAAAGAAACTTTATTAAATTTCTTTGAAACTGTCTTGATAGTTATGTTTTGTCCAAACATTCTTAAATTGAAAAATACTTTTTAGGATAAAGAAATATGACTCTAAAAGTCTATTGAAAAGTTCTTTTGTAATTAAATTTTGTCCTCTAATTTTAAGAAAGATTTCTCAAATTTAGTTCCATCAACTAATTGCTTCAATTTTATTCAAAAGGTATAAATAAAAATAGATTTTTATTAACAACAAAGATAATGTTTGAAATAATATGCCATGATCAATATATATGGTTTTATCCACCAACCCATTTTTGACCCATGCATCATATGCATTACAAATTTATTTTATCTATGCTTTTATACATATGTAAAGTATCATATGGATAAAATACAACATTGGAGTCTCAAGACTAGTACACTTCTTAAGGTCATGTTCAGCATAACATATATAAGCCAAATTCTGATAATCCTTAACTTCCTCCAGCTTTTCTATGATTTCATAAACTACAGTTAGAAAAGTGATCTAGTATACTTATATAGGCTTTTAATATCTCATAAAAGATTCTCTTATTTTTTGGGTGTTCAAACCTGACCAATGTGGAACTTTTAGCAAGCTGACTTTTTTATATTTTCTCATACCTAAATAAGCACTTAATCTAAATTCACTATTTATTGAATACAGAAGAATTTAAAAATAAGACAAATATATTAAGTTATTTTGATCTTGATTAATAAACACAAGATAATTACCACTGTCATAATTTTTAGTTTAAGCATTTATCAATATCAAAATAAGTTTAGCTTTTTGAATCTTTTAAATAAAACAGATTATAAGATTAAATATACTTAATATACATTATATAAAAATAGCACTTCCTTTTATTTAAAAATATTTTTCTATTTTTGTTGCATTAAGATTTTTTTTACATTTTTGTCAAAACCATAATTGATTCAATAAAAATATTAAATATTAAAATACTAAATAATTTATTTTGTTATATTTGATTTAAAATAATTTGAAATACTTTAAAAATATAAAAATTATATAGTAAACTTTGTTCATTTTTCCTTTTCCTTTCAAATTTTAAATAAATATGTGCACACATGCCTATGAGATCAATTTGTTTTAATATACAACCACAGCATTTACAGAGTTTAAATAAATTCTAAATAACATTAACGATGCAGTTTATTTATAAATGATTTTAATTAGGTTTGTTGTTTTACTAGACTAACAAATTATTAAAGAGAAGAAAGAGACTGCATTTTCTGCATTTTATTTTTTGTTAAGTAATTATAATAATCTGCATCATTAATTATATTTAAGTAATTGCTTCTTTTTATGGAAGCATCACACCACACTGTAGGAAAAAAACCTTTTTTAGTCTTAAATATTTAGTTTATATTCAACTTTTTTTTTTAAAAAAAAAAGCTATTTTAAAAAATCTTAGCACTTACATCATTATTAATCTGAAATTCTTTGTTCTAGAGTTTTTTTTGTTTTTTTTGGATTTGTAAATTTTTCAGGGTTAAACAATATGTAATAAAATCTGCTGAAAACTTAAATAAATATTAATTAGTACTTATTAATCTTACTATTTATAGATTATATATATGTAATGGAATACTTTTTGTAAATTGTATACATTTATTTTATTAATAACAGTTTCATGATTTAAATATATAGAATATTCTTATATTTATATCAGTACAAAATATTTATATAGCAATAATTAAAATAATAAAGGAAAACAATTCTTATACTTTTGCCCAAATTATAGAAGTTTTTGAAGTAGTGGTATTTATACTAATGCTAGTCTAGTTGTATTTTTATATTGAACTATTTCCATCATCTAATGTATGTATTGAATGTCTTTAGATAAATTTAACTTTATTTAAATATTCCAAATACATTCAACTGTTAGTAATAGCACATCAAACAGGTTAGTATATGCAAAACGTTTCAAGCAGTATTTGTCTCCTCTCTTCTTCAGGTGTTGCTGGCCTGATCAATGACAGTACTAGCATGGGATTCGAATCTGGATCCTTAGATTCTTGAGTTTGAATTTTAAGATAATGCTCTGACTAATGGCTCAGTTGGTTAGAGCATTACCTTAAAATTCAATAACCAAGAATCTAAGGACCCAGGTTCAAATCCCATGCTAGTACTGTCACTGGTAGGCCAGCAACACCTGAAGAAAAAGGGAAGACTAATACCTCTCAAAAATTGTGCATATACTAACCTGTTTGATGTGCTATTACTAACAGTTGAATGTATTTGGAATATTTAAATAAAGTTAAATTTATCTAAAGACATTCAATACATACATTAGATGATGGAAATAGTCCAATATAAAAATACAATTAGAACACCATCATAACAAACCTTCAGGAAAACACTAATGCTAGTCTACCTTCATATTCATTTTATATGCTTGCAATTATTATGATTAGGCATAATATAAAATATTCAATCTTAGATAGTAAATGTTTATATTTTTTCTTCTTTATTTTACTATTCACCTAAGAATATTCTTTTATTAAATAATAATTAGAGGCTAACAAAACTGGCTACTTGACAAAAAAATTCATGGCTCACTTTAAACTTGGAAAATAAATTTCATATTTCACTGAGACTTGAAATCCACATTGTGGGCACACTAGTCAGATAAGTATGTAAAAATTCAAATGAATTTCTTTTAGTGATGAACAAAATAGCCCATTTTTAAAATTTAATTTATGCAATGTTTCAAATTCCTGAAAATAAATTATAGATCCACACACATATATGTAATCTATTAACATTATTTTTTTTATGCTATCTATAGAAATTTATAGAAACTTGTGATTTTATATAATATAGCAATATTTGATGAAAAATCAACTAATCTCTTGGAGGACATACCTTTCTATTAATCAAATTTGAAGTTATCATTGTTATATGATATTTAATATATATTGTAATCTTACAGTATCACTGTAAAATTGGCTATTATATATTTAAAATGTTAATATTTTATTGGCTTTAATTTTTATAGTTAAGCAAGTATATTCATCACTGGCATTGCTTGTATAGCATCTTATATAAACAATATCATGTTTAATAGTCTCTTTTACTAATGTTTATAAGAAAATATAATTTTATAAAGCAGTTTTGAATGGCTTTCCAGGCAAATGCTTGTATTAAAATGGGTACATTAATTTGTCATTAGTTTTGTTAAAGAAGAAAGATGTCAAATGGGATAAACAAATAGAAATTCTCACACACATATAACAACTTATTTTATACAGGAATAAAAAATAGAATTATACATTTAACATTGCCACACTATAATGTTTTGAATTAAAGTAATTATATTTAGATTACATTTTTATTTATATACACAATCATTTATATTTTGTGTGTGTGTTTGAAGAGGCTTACATGTTTAGATTTTTATTTAGCAAAGATTGGTTTAGTTTGCTAGAATATTTTTTTAATGATATTAATTAAAACATTAATTTAAATTTAATTGAATAAATATTTGAAAACTTTATAGTTTTATTATTTATTTATTTTAAATAAATCTTTGTAATATTAGTTTAAAAATCTGAAAATGAAAATAAAACAATTTGAAAAGACTGAAATTATTGCTTTTTCTTCATTTTCAAATGGTGTTTCTAAAATTTTACCACTTTGATTCAAAAATCTCAACTCTAAAATATTCTCAGAAGTAACAATGATGACCTCTTCCTATATTTTGTGGACAAACCATGAAATCCCAATGCATGATGGAGAATATTCTGTAATCCAGATATTGTATAATAAATGGTATAAAAGCTGAAGTTTGGGAAATCCAGGCAATCTTCACAAATTTTTAGTGCATTCAGTACCTAAACAAGTTCAAATTTTTTCAATAGCAAATTTTTTGCCATCTATATGATGATTGGCTAAATAAACAGCTAGGCAGTTACCTTTAATGGCAAACAAATTTTTCTCATTGTTCTATGAGAAAGATGGATAAAAACAAATAAACCAGAAACTTTCATTGATTAATTAATTAATTCTTTATTTCAAGAAATCTTATTTATTTATAGACAACTGTTAGTGGAAAAAATGGATAAATTGACTTATGGAATATTGTCTCAGAACATCTACAATATATCACTGAACTTTTTTAATTGGAAGTAATGATAAATAGCTGATATATTTTAGAAAATTATATTTACTAATTTTAAATAAGTTGCTGATGTTTAATTTCAAAAATATGGTAAAATAATTTAGCTAAAACAAAAGATATTCTTTTTTCTTATAAGCATATTTTTTTCTCTCTTAAGATTAAAATTTGTTATAAGTATATTTTGCATTTTAATAATATATGTACTTGTAAGAATATTCCTTTGGTAGATAATTATTGTTATTTGGTAATATATATTGACTCCAGATTGTTCTGGACAAATCATATTACCTATCTGTGTTAATGGTTACATAATTTAAACTATATGTTTTATTATTTAGTTAAATTTTTTCCTAGGTCAGCTCTCATTTTTATTTACATTGCCTGTTATCAGAGTATTTTATCTTATAATATCATTATTTGGGGTAATGCTTCTTCATATGTTTTATCTTCTTTGCATGTTTTCCAAAATTATACTTTGTGCATTATCTTTGATAGATCTCATTCCTTTTCTGGTCGAGATATTTATATTGATTTTGGCTTATTTGATGTAAATTACTTATATCAATATAGAGTTATTTTTGATATTTTTTGTGCTAAACTTTTTCTGAATTCTAGAGTTTATGTTCTAAATACTCATCTTTCTAATAAATTTTAATTACCTTTACCGAATTTGTTTAAGGAATCTAGTAGAAGACAATATGTCTTTTCTGGTTCAAAGTTATTTAATAAATTTATATACGAGTGTTCAATTGATTTGAATAATATTTTTTATGTATCTTTGGCATTTATTTTATTTATTCAATTTATTTATTTATTTTCTAAACTGTACTTTTACTATTTTGAGTTTGTGGTTGTATTTTTATTTTATTTGTTATTTTTACATGTAAATTCCATACCCAAGATTTTTTTTGTTTGGAGTTTTTAAATAATAGTTATGCACTTTGTTTTATTTCATAGAATAAATTGAATTGAAGTGAATAAATTGAATTATTATTATTATTATTATTATTATTATTATTATTATTATTATTATTATTATTATTATTATTATTATTATTATTATTATTATTATTATTATTATTATTATTATTATTATTATTATTATTATTATTATTATTATTATTATTATTTTGCGTATTTATCATTTATTTTATATTGTATAATTAAGTTATTGTTAATTTTTAATATTTCTCTTTTGTCGTTATTAAAGAAACATCTTTATCGCATATTTACGATATAAAAGTCATATTTGAGATATTAGGTAACATAAAATCTATTTGGATTTAATACATCATTATTGTATTAATGATATCTAAAATATAAAAGTATTTCATAAGATGATGTACATAAAATCCCTTTTACATTGTTATATTGTAAAATGCATGAACACATTATGTCCATGCACTTTCTTTATTTTACACAATCCTCAATTTAAAAATTAATCAATTTTATATTCAAATTGCTAGACTCAGTTTTAAAACACAGACTGAGTTACTCTTAATTAGTTCTTCCAGTAAGAAATAATATATTCGCAAAGATTTTTATTTATAAAATATAATAAGACTAAGAGAACACATTAATTGAATAACTCTAAAAATTTTATTTGTTATATTATTAAATGTGAATCGATTATTAAAGTGTAGAGTAGTTTTAGTTTAAGTGGATATATATAAAACTTGTGTGCATTGCGAATTGTAAGTTAAGTTAAGAATAGACACACTTCTTCCACATTATCTATCTTAGCCATCTCAACAGGTTTTTTCCACATTATTGACTGCAATTTTGACACACCATTTCAACTGCCTTTCTCCATTTTATTCCCACTGAGATTGTGACTGGTCTTTATTTATATTTATATAAACATTAACTATTGTAACTTGTCCACAGAGATGGAAATTATTGATACAAATAAGTTTAATTAAATCTTCTTAAACAGGTAAATGTAACCTGCTCTGAATGCAAATAGTCAATTATAACATTCAAACTGCAATTATAATTTTCAAATTTCCCCCAATGTATTATTTAAATAATAAGTGTCATATAATGCTCATGGCTAAAACAATTAGCCTTGAACATTATTATTCTTATTATTTAATAAATATAGCTTTACTTCTCACTATATGTAAAATATATAATTGTTAATTAGAGAAGATATTAATTAGTATTAAAGTTTATCGGCTTAACATTTTCGAGGATCCATGCCTCATATTCATAGCCTTCATAAAATGTATAATAAAATATGCAAATACAAATATTCAAATAAGCTAGTATTACATAGCCCATTTCTTTGAGATCTTGAAGCAAGTGTCCTTTCTATTAATGGCATGGATGTTTCCATTGATGTAAAATGCCTCCTTTATTTTTCTTTTGTGATCATTTGATTCTGAGCACAATATTATGGGATTGGTGGGTGTGAAGTTGTGTTCAGATTGTTTAGCATTCTTCAAGAATACAGAGGACGTGTTGCTGTTTTTCACACCCGCCAATCCCATAATATTGTGCTCAGATTCAAATGATCACAAAAGAAAAATAAAGGAGGCATTTTACATCAATGAAAACATCCATGCCATTAATAGAAAGGACACTTGCTTTGAGATCTCAAAGAAATGGGCTATGTAATACTAGCTTATTTGAATATTTGTATTTGCATATTTTATTATACATTTTATGAAGGCTATGAATATGAGGCATGGATCCTCAAAAACGTTAAGCCGATAAACTTTAATACTAATTAATATCTTATTATTTAAGTAATATATTGGGTGCAATTTGAAAATTGTAATTGCAGTTTGAATGTTATAATTGACTATTTATTAGTCTGCATTCAGAACAGATTAGTTACATTTCCTGTTTAAGAAGATTTAATCAAATTTATTTGTATCAATAATTTCAGTCTCTATGGTCAAGTTGCAATATTTAGTGGCTATATAAATATATTGGAACATAAGTAAAGATGGGATTTCACCTTTATTGTTAAAAGGAGGTTGCCCTGACAACAGATTGAGATTGTTAATTGTTATTGGGATTGCTAAATGTTAACTGATTTTAATGATTACTCATAAACCCATGCCTATCTCATTATTAATTTATATATTGTTTGGCAAGGTAAACTTAATTTGTGTTTTTTTTTTCATTTTGAGATGTGTTATTAGTAAGTATGGAATTATGTATATACACACACACTATTAAAAGCACTCAGTTTATGTTAATGTAAAAAAGTTTTAAAAAAAAGTGAACTTTGTACCCAAATTTTATTATCTTTTCATCAAAATATTTTTTATAGTCTGGAAACAATACTTAATCTGTAAGTTTTTTTTATTGATTCTAATCAATTTGTTTTAATTAAGAATTTAACAAAAATATTTTTTTATTTCTATTAAATATTGTTGTTTGGAAAAATTTTAAATAATATAATTAATCTGGAATTTCATAATTAATTAATATGTTGACTTATCTGAGAAAAATATTTTAATAACTGGTTTGCTAGTTAGGGAGATTTTTTAAATTCCTGAATGGGTTGAACAATGAGAGAAGGATCTATAAAAGACCAACAAAAATCATTTAATTTTTCTGATGACTTCATTAGACTCTACTTGTTTTTGATTTTTCTTGTTTTATTAGATTCTTTTATTCTGCTTGTGTTTTGATCCTGCCACATTATATGTGCCCATCTAGAAAATGAACTCAGAAATTACTCTAGTTGCCATATCTGAATATGCAGTTAAGACACTAAAAGATGAACACCCCTCTTCAGCATGAACCTATAGCCAGCATATGCTAAATTTTCCTGTCAACTAACCTCCTAAACCAGTCAACTGCTAACTTCCTAGAGCCCTCTATTGCAAAACACTTCTCATCAATCATGAAACAAAAGAATCTCATAAATTGTATCAACATACCAAGTTTACATATGCATTTATATATAATCTGTACAGAAGGTAATAGCCATAAACTCATATCACTATAAACTAAATGTAAAATCTTTATATAAACTATTCTGTAGATATATCAGTAAGCCTGAGAGTAATAGATGTAATGGTGTATTTTTGTATTTGATTTTATTATGTATTATTGATTTTACTCTTTCATAGATGTGTTACATATTATAATAATTGTTTGAATAAGTTTGGTTATAGGACTTTATTATCTTTGGAATTTTGACACTTGATAATTATGTTAGTAAACCTGCAATATATTCCTCCCTCCAATTTCTCATTTGTTTTAAATGGATTTAGATTATCGTTAGCACTCTTTAGTAAATCTTAATCATTTTTTTTTAAAAAATCTAGATTAAAACTTTAATTATATATATTTTAATGAATATTGTCTTAGAACTGGACATAATCATTTATGTTAGATATGCATATCAAATTTTTATATAAGCATTAAACCATTTAAGGTATTGAAAGTTTTATTTTCTTGATATTTTTATCATATGTGTCTGAAAGAAAAATAGTGTTCTGCTTGGGCATTTGCATACATATAAAACATTCCCTTTTATATACCATGGGAGGTTATATATATATATATATATATATATATATAGGTATATATATATATATATATATATATATATATATATATATATATATATATATATATATATATATATATATATATTCACCTATTTATTTTATGCTTACCACTAATATAGGTGGATTTTAATTTAGGATCAGGTTCAGCAAAATTTCTGCCCATGCTCATTTATATATTTTTATATATTATAATTCATATTTATTTATATGTGAAATTAAGTATAGTAAATTTTTACATGCATTGATATATATTTTTCACTTTTATTTAACTTGGGTTATTTATGGGCCTATTCATTATTGTTTGTTACATATTTTGATGACCTGAGTCTTGCACTGCATATGAACTTTAAAAGTAAAATCAGCATGTGTGCCCTTGTCTAATAATAAAGTCTGTCAATATTTAATTACTAATTAATGTAATTGCAAAAATATATGCACACATTTGAAATTGTTGAATATAAGTAAGTTCTATTATAGTAAATTATTTTAATGAACTAAAAGTTAATTTGGAAAGGAAGAAGAAAAGGATAATAGAATATTAATTACTTTTTTAAAAGGATTTATTTTCAATTTTAATATATTTTTGAGCTAATTATACTTAAAATCCACCCATTAATGTTTATTTTATTACATTATTAATAAACATTGGTGTTAATTGTTACATTTGTCTGGCATTTGTTTACTGTTGTATAACTTTGCCAATTGTTTCTTTTAACAAGAATCTCTGCTTCCCTGATCTAGCAGCAATAATTGATCTGTATATGATGGGATATCTGTAGTAGGTACATGAAATGAATATCTATATCAACCAATTATAAATATTTTAGACTGGAGACCTAGTGGCACCTTTTCTTGAGATATATTAGGTGCAGGACTTCTGGTATTACACACACACACACATATATATATATATATAATAAATAAAGTACTTCTAAAAGAATATAATTTATATAAATTGTACTGTATTTTGATATATATATTGATTTGTATATTATATATAAATTGTACTGTATTTTGATATATATATATATTGATTTGTATATTACATATATATATAACCTAATAATCAATTGTACAAAAAACATGGACCAAAAAAGAGGCATTGGCTAGCAATCAATGATTAAATGAATCAGCACCACATAACATGGATTTTTTAAAACATCAGAGTATGAATCCTCTTATAGACAATACCACTGCTAAATACAATTACTAAAATACATTGTTTTCTTATAATTCAAAATATCTTATCTTAGTTTTAAAAATAGCTTTATCTCCAATATAGATTCTTTGATCATTTTAAATATTTTATCTCATGCTTTAAAATATATCTATCTTAAATATAGGTTCTTTTGCAAGTTTAAAATATCTTGATCTCAGGTAGATTTATGTTCTTTTACAAGTTCAAAAATATTTAGATCTCAGTGTTTAAATCAGAATAAAATGCATGTGGAACAAAATGGTAATGGTAACACTTTAACTTCTTAACAAAAAATACAATGGTTATTATTTAAGCTAGATATGAAATACTTCACACTTCTCTTAATTTATTTTGTAATCTTAGTATTTTTAAGAAATTAGAAAAGAAATTACATAATAACAGAGTACTCAAATATTGAAGTAATATATAATTGGTAACTTGAAAAACATTTCTAAATACTTTACAATTATTTAAATATAACTAAAATACAGAAATCTTGCAAATTTAAATATGCAAGGGCATTTTTATGCTGCCAACTACATATCAAGTATATTTGAAATGAAGCAAAGAATATAACATTTATCTTAAAAGAATGCAGGTAAAATAATTAAATAATTATTAAGCAAACTAAATGTATAAACACTATGTGACTATTGTAATCTGCTCTTAAAAAAATAATTATTAATGGAAACTTTACTAATGTAGATTTTCTGATATATAGATATGCTAATGCAATGATGTCATAATGGCAATGAAACTAAAATGTATTTAATTAATAATAACAATATTTAAAATTTACAACATATAATAATATTTACTAAGGCTGTAATCTCAAGAATATGCCCTCTTTTCTTTCAAAGCATAAGCTTGTGGTTAAGACCTGTAGAGGTCCCTAATATCACATTTTACATGCATATTCTTGAGGTTACAGCCTTAGTAAATATTACTTATGTAATCAATGTACGTTTAAATAAATTTATAATAATCTATATAATAAAAATATTTATTTACAATAATTATTATTATTTCTTTTAACTTACTGTACTATATTTCCAAATATTAATAACTTTATACATTGGTATACCTTTTTTAAAACCATGTCTACAATTTTATCATATTAGGTTACATGTACTATTCAATAGTTCTCTTATTCATCAAGTATGATCTTTATTTCCAACTGTATTCATAATGTAAAACAATATAACTATATGCCTTTGTACAAGCTATGAGATATTATTCATTTTTCTTAATCAAAAACAATATTGAAAATTAGTATGGAGATGTTCAATAAATGTTAATATGATAGCAACAAATATTATGCAATATGGCAATTATAATATTAATAATACATATGTTGATGTGAGGAAATAACTATCACTGATAATATACTTTAAATTAAAAAAATATATAGTGGAGATAATAATGAATTGTAAAGCTGAACATGCTTGCAGATATACATCAAAAGTATACTCTAATATTGAAATTTTAGGTAAAATGAATATGGGAAATATGAACTAGCAAAAATATGAAAGAGTACCCAGTACTTTAAGCAGGTGGTGCCAATGAATGAACGAATCCTAATCTTTTTTATGGAGGGGCTAAGTATATATAAAAGTGCTATAATATCCACTTAAAATTGCCTCAAAAATGTGGCATATGATTCACTCAGTTTAAGATTATATGTGTACTGAGAAAATTATTATTGCATAATGATGACATTTTATTTATAGGCTATTTAAAATTCTCACCCATATACTGATATTTATACTACTTTAATTCATAAATATTCTTCATAAATATACATAAGGCTGTTATACTTTTGGGTACAATCATTTACATAATTTTAAATAACCATTCGGTAAACTCTGGACATGGACAATTAACCCATAAATAAAACACTCTACGTATATCTTATTTAATCTATCTTGTGAATGCTGTTTGTACATACATATTTATAGTATAATAATTAATAATAATTATAATATAATACATAAACTATGGTTATAATAATTCTAAACATAAAAAATTATATACACAATAACTATAATAGCATTTTTAGAAAATTAAAAGTTCATTTCCCTTTTTATAAGGAAAATGATCTGTTTTCAATTCTTTTGTTCTTTCTTGAAATAATACACAAACACATATACAGTAACTTCACTAAGATAGAGCAGACACATATATATGCAGAAATATTTTGAGAAAAAGTTTGCAGTAAAATTTTACAAATGTAAAAATAATAGGAGCTGATGGCAAATAATTCTAAAAGCAAACAGTTTTTTTAAAACACATTTTTATAGGCAATGAAAATCAGAAGAATAACAAACAAAAGCATAATTTTAATTATGAATTACTCTTTATAAAGTTTTATTATTAATAATAAGTCAACTTTTTGAGTAACATAAATTCCAATGATGCTGCAAATTTAAATTATATTTATTTCTTTTTCAAATACAAAACATGTTTGAATCAATCAGCAATTTAAAAAAATATTCAATTAAATAAATGAATAAGCAAACTCAAGACGAATAGCTATATTTGTATTTTTATATTGGACTATTTCCATCATCTAATATGTGCGTTGAATGTCTTTAGAAAAGTTTAATTTTTAGTTAAATATTCCAAATGCATTCAACTGTTAGTAATATCACAGCAAACAGGTTAGTATATGCACCAACTGTTAGTAATATCACAGCAAACAAATGTTAGTAATATCACAGCAAACAGGTTAGTATATGCACTAACTGTTAGTAATAGCACATGAAACAGGTTAGTATATGCACAACGTTTCGAGAGGGATTTTTCTCCCCTCTTCTTCAGATGTTGCTGGCCTGACCAGTGACAGTACTAGCATGAAATTTGAACCTAGCATTACCTTAAATTTCAATAATCAAAAATCTAAGGACGCAGGTTTGAATCCCATGCTAGTACTGTCACTGGTCAGGCCAGCAACACCTGAAGAGGAGAGAAAAATACCTCTCGAAATGTTGTGCATATACTAACCTGTTTGCTGTGATATTACTAACAGTTAGTGCATATACTAACTTGTTTGCTGTGATATTACTAACATTTGTTTGCTGTGATATTACTAACAGTTGGTGCATATACTAACCTGTTTTCTGTGATATTACTAACAGTTGATTGCATTTGGAATATTTAACTAAAAATTAAACTTTTCTAAAGACATTCAACACACATATTAGATGATGGAAATAGTCCAATGTAAAAATACAGCTAGAACACTATCATCACACGCCTTCAGAAAAACACAAATAGCTATATTATTTGTTTTAGTACCAATCTGGTTATAGTTTTTTCCTTATGATAATTAAAGAGTTGATTTTCATATATTAGTCTTTTATTATAATTTCATATTCAATTCTACATAATTATTATTGCTTCCTTTATTTATAGACTTAATACTTTTATAAAAGTTTATCATTCTATATTTTAGCTTTATAGAAGTATATTGACTATTTTAGTAACAATAATTAGTATTAATAACTAACTGAAAGTTAGTTAAAACTTGCCAAAAATAGTCTTATAACAAAAGTTCAAAATTTAACTAATATTTATATAAAAATGAAACAACATACTTTTCCTTATATGAATTCTTTTTTTCTTTGGCTTCTTTTGAAACACATTAGAAATGTTTAGAATCCTTTTAAACTTATTGTTTGATTAATCAGTTGGGTTTATGCTTTCAGGAGAAATACTTTGGTAGATAACAGATAGTTTTTTGTTCATGCATAAGGCATAATGATAATGAAATATGAAACTTAAATTTTTAAGTTGATTTTTTAAAAAATAACTAATTAACTAAAACCAGTTAATTCAAACTAAAACGGCTGCTTTACAAGCAGTTGTTCCGGGTTAGCGGTTGCTTCCTAGCTGATGCTATGACACATGAGAGAAAAAAAAATTAATAATTATTATTATAATAATGAAATTTAGATCAAGATTCCCTTTTTATATTATTGTGTGTGTTTTATACACACATGCACATCAGGATTTTTACTGCATCTACAATATTTAAACAATCTTCTTCCAATATTCATTATAATATGTAAATTACTATCATACTTTTATTTTATTAATTGATCTGACCTTAAATTCTCTCAATCCAGATGATTAGGTCATGTGATCATCTAGACAGAAACTGCATTTTTAATTACAGTTTAATTATTACAATAAATGATTTATTTAATACTAATAAAAATTATCTATTTTTTTTCAGATTAAACATTCTTTTTATTCAAATATCACTTTTTCATTCTTTACCTTGTATTACTTAAAACTTTTTTTTTTAATAATTAAAAACTAATTGACTTGCACCCAATTTTTTAAATACACTTATTTTCAATAAATCTTTTTAATTTTCAGTATTTCATCTGCATGCATTAAACATACACACACCTATACATTAAAACTACTTTTTAATTCAATGAAAATACGTTAATTACTGACTAATGTTTAAAACTTATTTAAAATTAGCACTAATCTCAACCAGTTATATTTACTATCTTTATAATTTGATTTTAAATACCCTCACATAAATTGATATTTAATAAATTATAACTATTACTTTAAAACTATTTATTTTAAAATTAACAATTAAAAATCCTTAACAAAGTTAACTAACTTATTTCAGATGGCATAAAACAACTTTATTTATTATATCTATTTGAAGCATATCAACCTCTAGATTAACCCTTGCTTAGTTTCAAAAATATTAATTTTATTCTTTCAAAGAAATATTAAACAATTTAAGATAACTTTCTTTAAATAATTGATAACTAAATAGGCTAATGGATTTACTTTAACTCATATTATTGTAACATATAATTTAAGAATTTTATTACAGTAGTTAAGATTATTAGAAATGGATTAGTAAGGAACTGATGGTAATTGTTTCTCACTTGGTCTGCCAAATGTAATGGAGTAGATTGTTATGGTAGAATTAGAAAGAGTAATTGATTACATATTTTCTCTTGTAGCCATAAAATATATTAGGAAGCTAAATTACTATAGATTCCTCTATTGGTCATCTTAAGGGTATTGTGGCTTGTATTTTCTAGTTAATAATATCAATGGGATATCACCCACAATCTAAATTATATGATCATGATCATCATTTAATTCACCTATATGTTAGCATATCTAAGATTGCAATCAACTGCCATTTTCCAATTCATAATAAAACAATAAAACTCAAATCATAATGATCACACATTATAATATGACATAGTATATAGAAATAAAGATAATGTAATACCGAAGGGGGGGGGTATTAAATATTAACAAAGTGATCAATTTAATAAGTATAAGTTTAATAACACAGAATACAAAATGAGTCCTTCCATTTTATTAAAAAAAAGATATTTAACAATTACATCTTAGAGTTAAAACACACACACACACATATATATATATATATATTAAATATTATCTATTAAAAGATTTAATAACCTAAATAATAAAAAATATAATTATTTAAAATAGAAGCAAATTAGTGATAAAAATATAACCAAGATTAAGAAATGAAAAAGGACATCTCACCTAGAGAGATTTTTATAGTTTGCAATCTACTTTCATTTATAGGGTTTGCATATGCACAACTTTAAATTGTGTTAACAAGATTGAATTCAATATAGATCATGAGATTTTGAAATGAATATTTTGGATTGCCCAACTTGATAAATCATTCTAGTACTAATGAATATTTTTTTTCTTTTCCTTACAGTTTCTTTATTTACAAAGACAATTTTATAACATCTTTACACATTTTCTCAGGTCAGGCAGGATACATTACAACTGTATTAAACACAACTGGTACAGTCTGGAAAAATAGCCACTCAGTTCAGAGGTGACTAAAGATTATTGAAGTTTTACCATACTGCTCTGGTACAATATAGCTTTAGTTTTATGTCTGGACCTTCTTTAACAATACAATTTACATGGATTTTGATATACAATTCTATTGTAGTAAAATTTCAGTGATTTTAAACCTGGTGTAAATAATTTCTCATCTTATGACATCAATAAAACTAAACATTAAAACAAAAATTATCTAATTAACTGTACCTATCTTAATCCAATTATACTAATAAAAACACTTTTTTTTTCTATTGGGGGGGCTCAAGCTTATTATCTACTTAAAGTCCTTTTTTTTCCTTTTGTTTTTTTTTAATATAAAATATTTATTACATTCCAAAATCTATTTATTACCAGTTGTAATCTGTTTTTAATTTTATTTTTAAAAATCAATGCTAACAATATAGTTTAAATTAAAATCATTATTTTTCTTCAAATATTTTTTTTGTCAAGTTTAGAAACTTAAAATTACAATATTTGTATAATTTTTTTTTTATTAACTAACAAAACATTAATAAAATGCTCTTTCTTGGATATTTGGAGCACAGGTTTTATCATATTTTTAGATACATATTTTTGATAGCTTTAGAATAAGGAAGTGCCCTTTCATGTGCAATAATTTAAAATTCAATTGATAATATATGATTCTAATGTGATAGTCATTATATAATTATAGAACACATTCAAAATATAAATAACATATCCAAAGTATGTCAAAAAGCATATGTAATAAAGTTAGCTAATAACTTCTATAAATGTGTAAATTAATAAAAAGCATATCTATTCACACACTTATCAGTGCATTGAAAAAACTACCAATTATTTCATCACTAAAACAGAAATTTTACTCTGAAATAAGTTTTCTATTAAATAATCCTTGAAATTAATATCAGTCCTTCCCATACATTCATTTAGTGACCTTTAATACTTAAATTAAAATATATAATATTGTTCAAAGAGAGAGATATTTGTAAAATGACATTGACCTATATAATATAAATTACAAATAGCATGACAGGAGGGTATACTATGAAATTAATTAATGATTATTATATTCATTTATTAAAATTAGAAATACGTGCATCTTAAATAAAAGAATAATAATAATAAAATTATTGAAACAATATATATTTAAATATGCATATATTAAACATATTACTAGTAAGCCAAAAATAGAATTTCAGGAATCTAATTACTATAATGATTTCATAAACAATCAGGTAAAACATTAACTCAGAAAATAAAGAAATTATTATAGTTGAATTATATAAATAATTATTATAATTATAAAACACACTCTTATATATAAATAATATGTCCAAAACATATGCCAAGAATATGCTTTTTTGACATATGTTTTGGGCATATTAATTTATATCTAAGTGTGGTGTTTTATAATTACATATTAATCATTTATATATAGTAATTTAGAATTTGATTCCTGGCTTTCAATTAATATGTTATAATATGTCGTTTAAATATGTATTTTGTCAAGAATTTTTATTATTCTTCGTATTAAATTCACGTATTTTAATTTTAGTAATTGCATACGATAATCATTTGTATATAGTAATTAGCTTCCTAGGTAGTGCACTTGACATGTTATTTATAATTTGCATTATGTATGTAAATATACATTTTAAAAGCATTTTAATTATTTTTCCTCTTTCTCCTGAATAGTATTACGCATTTTTATTAAAAATCACGTGTGAATGTATGGAAGGGATAATAATAATAGTGATTTTCAGGATTACCTAAACATAAACATCACATGATCACCATTTCTAAACATATTCTTGTTTTGGGACAAAAACTAATATAGTGACAAAATAATTGTTTTTTTTTGTGCATTTGATATATATGTATGATTAAAAATAATTTTATTAATGTACATGTTTGTGTGATTTGATTATTTAGGTATGTTTTTTATATATGTTTTAGATATATTATTTAAGTGTGTATTTATCTTGTAAATAAATATTGTAATCATTTGTATATAATAATTAACTCAATCTATCCTTTATTTCTTTTCTTATTTGTTTGTAATTCAATAGATAGGGAAGGTCCAATATACCGGAAATAATTAACTCCTTTGGAGATTTAAAGCTTAGTACAACTTTCCACCAGGCCAGCATATTTATAGTACTTAGATAGGTATGTGGCAGAAAGAACTTATAGGTTAATTAGTATGCAAGTTTGTAAATGTATATATATCACTTGTGTCATAATGCATTGCGTGCATCTTTTTTAGTTATTGCATGGCAATTATTTGCCATAAATCATGCTCTTTGTATTTTCTCTTTCAATCATTGCATTCAGCACAAACCACTTTGAACTTGAGTAATGAAAATTATGGTCTTAGTTGTTCTCATGCTCTAAAAGTACTAACTTTATGATGAAATCTTTTTCACATGTTTGTATATATATATGAAAAACAAAAACAATATCTTTTGAATATATATATATATATATATATGTCCTGCACTAATCTAGTAATGCTGTTAGCATGAGATTCACCATAGCAGCTAATTTTATAGATTGTTTGGAGATTCTGAGCAGAGGTAACTTGTATTTGGTGTTATTCAATAGTAGATTGAGATTGGGGGGAGGGGATGAGATTAAGAAGAGGATCCTGAATCTAATATTGAATTCATTCAAGTAGATTGTTCTCAACTTTTATGATGCACCCAGTATAAAAGGAAGGTTAATCCATGCAGCTTTATGTAGTTTTAACAATTGTCTCTCCTGTATGCATCAAACTTGCTTAGCTATAGTTTCTGTACAGAAAACACTAAAATCCAGCTTATTTATGTAAGGTAGAAGTGTATCAAGTTCTCTCTACTACAGACTTATCTTAATGCTATGAATATGATTGACCTGACTGAAAGCAGAGCAAATCTATAAATTGGTAATGGAGTAATAATTTTATAATATTTCCACTATAGTAGACCTTCCTTATCTATTGAATAATTAGATTTATGGAATTTGGTTCCTGGTTTGCTATTAATATATTATAATATATATGATTTTTTTTTCAAAAGTTTTATTATTATTTTCTTGATTAGTTAATTTGGAAATTACATACGACAGTTATTTATATATAATTATGTTTTTCATATGATACTACTCCTGGCATGCTACTTATAATTTATTTCATATATGTAAATATGCATTATTCAAAAGGTTTCATTTACATATTAAGAATTACTATGCAGTTGTGTGTGGAAAGGAGGATTGAAGACATGTTGATTTCTAGGATCATCTATTGAGATTTCTGTTTCAGAATAAAATATAGTGATGAAAGAATTATTAATTTTCTTTGTACATTGATAAGTGTGATTATATATATATATATATATATATATATATATATATATATATATATATATATATATCATCATCATCATCATCATTATCAACCATTATCAATCCACTGCAGAATGAAGGTCTCTCCAAGTTTAATCCATCTTCTCCAATCTTTAGCTTCTCTTCTCCACATCACCCCTGCACACTTTCTTATTTCATCCATCCATCTCACATGTGGTCTTTTTCTGAGTCTTTTACAATCTCTTGGAATCCAGTTTAAAATTTCAATTGTCCATCTATTATCATCTCTTCGAGCAATATGTCCAGCCCAACTCCACTTCAATCTTTTAATTTTTTCAATGAAGTCAGTAACACCTGTTTGTTCTCTTACCCATACATTGTGTTTTCGATCTGTTCTTGTTACTCCCAACATACACCTGTCCATACTTCTTTGAGTGGTCTGAAGTATCTGTATTGCTCTTTTATTGAGTGTCCAAGTCTCAGATCCATAATTAAGAACTGGTAAAACACATTTGTTAAAAACCTTCCTTTTCAAACACATAGGCATATTTCCTTTTAGTATCAAGTTATTTCTACCAAAAGCACTTCAACCAAGTTTAATTCTATGATTAATTTCCTCTATTATGTTTCCATCTGTATTAATAATCTGACCAAGGTATTTGTAACTGTTAACTTCTTCTAATTCAACAGAATCAATCTTTATTTTCATATTTTGAGCAAATCGATTAAACATTACTTTAGTCTTTTTAACATTTATCTTTAGTCCTACTTTCGTACTTTCATCTGATAACTCCTGCAACATTTCCTGCAGCTCTGAAGCATTATTTGCAAAAACAACTACATCATCTGCAAAATCTAAATGACTTAAATACTCTCCATTTACTTTCACTCCTTTAGTTTTCCATTTTAATCCACAAAATACTTCTTGCAGCACTGCTGTAAAAAGTTTTGGAGATATGGAGTCACCTTGTCTTACACCTTTCTCAATGTTGACTTTCCCAGTATCATTATGTAATCTAATTGTTGCTGTTGCATTTTTATAAATATTCTTTAAAATATGACAATATCCTGGATCTATACCTTGATGATCCAATGCTTTAATCACTGAAGAAATGTTTATAGAATCAAATGCCTTTTCATAATCTACAAATCCAAAACATAATGACAACTCATATTCATTTGTCCTTTCTATAACTTCTCTCAGTACATGAATATGATCTACTGTACTAAAACCACTTTTAAATCCAGCTTGTTCTCTTGGTTGGTGAAAATCCAATGTTCTCTGTAGATGAGTTGTAATTATCTTGGTAAAAATTTTATATAAAACTGATAAAAGGCTGATAGATCAGTAATTTCTAATATCTTCTTTATCACCTTTTTTAAATATTAATATTACTACTGCATTCTTCCAATCATCTGGTATATCTTTATCATTTAGACATTTGGTATATAACTTTCCTAACATTTTTTCTATTTCTTCACCTGCTTCTTTTAATATATCAATTATAATTCCATCATTACCTGGAGCCTTTCCTTTCTTTATACACTTAATTGCATGTCTCACTTCTTCATTTAAAATTCTGGGCAATTCAGAAGATGTAATAGATATAGTGCGTGCTTGTTCTTTATTACTATATAATTCTTGTTAAAAATTTTCTCCCAATTTCATGATGTCATCTCTCTTTTTAGTAATAATTCCATCTTTTTTCCTTATTGCAGATATAAATTTTCTACCAAAATGTTGGTTTACATTCTTAAGACTTTTATTTTCTTCTACAGCTTTTCTTGCTAGTTCACAGTTATACTTTCTTATATCATTTTCAACTCTTTTCTGCACCATTTTACAAAATTCGAGATATTCAATTCTTTTTAGTGCATCAGTTTTGTATATCTTCATATTTCTCTTTTCTTCATAAATTCTCTAGTCTCAGTAGAAATTTTAATGGTCAATTGCTGCTTTTTTTGACCAGCTATTTTTGTTGCTGTTTTTAAAAGTGTATCAATTATTTTCATATTAATTTCATTCAAATCTGAATCATGTCCAAAATCTACTAATACTTGAAACCAATTTGTAAGTTCTAATTTAAATTTATTAGAATGTTTCTGAAGATTAGGACTATCAACTGTAAATATTGTTTTTCTTAACAATTTTTGTCTTTCTAGTTTTACATTAACACGTATCTTGCACCTTACTAATCGATGATCACTTCCTGTGTTAAATCTATTAAGAACATTACAATCTTGAAATATGTATTTCCTGTTAGTCAAAATATAATCCAATTCTGCTGTACCTTCATTTGGATGCTTCCATGTCCATTTTCTTTTAACATTTTTCTCAAAAAAAGAATTAATATTATAAAGTTTTTCTTTTTCTGCAAACTCCACAAGTCTTGTCCTCTCTCATTTTTATTACCATAACCAAAATTTTCTACAGCACTTTCATCTTTCATTTGTTTACCAATTCTAGCATTAATGTCTCCCATAACAATTTTAAAATGTTGTTTACTCTGATCAAAAGCCTTTTGTACATCCATATAAAAATCTTCTATTACTTCATCACTATAAGAACTTGTTGGGGCATAAACCTGAATTATCTGCATTTGGTATCTGCTATTAAGTTGTATAACTAATCTTGCCACTCTGTCTGATACACCATCAATCTCCACAATATTGTTCTTCCACTTTTTATTTATAATAAATCCTACTCCACTTGTATTTCTAATATTTGTGCCTTTATAATAGAATATATGTCCACTTTTTAAATCAATTGTCTCTTCACCTTTTCTTTTAACTTTACAATGTCCAATAATATCCCATTTAATATAAGAGAGTTCTTCTTCTAATTCTTGCAATCTTCCTTCACTTGAAAGTGATCTGCAGTTGTAAGTACCTAAATAAAAAATTGTCATCAAATGGTAGCCTGGATCTGCAATCAGGGGATTCTTAGCACCCTCTGCCTTCTGCCACCAACTGCTGCCTTGGTTGGCAACTTTACAACCTCCTGGGAATAAGGGCCATGCTTTATTTTTGTCTGTTATAATTGTATATATGTATTGGAAAAATATTTATCATTTACACAAACATTCATTCTGCCTTATCAGGCACTGAGAAGAAAGACCATGGTGTTTCTTGATCTTAAACTCAGAGGTAAAATACCAATAAACTCACCACACTGGCTAATGCATGTTAGTGAGCAGCCCATCCATGTTTGTATGCTATATGAATAAACACATAGTAATAACAGCTGCAATAACAAAAACGTATGGAGTGGATATTAGGAATTTGCCCTGCTCAGTTCCTTTAAGGCCTCCAAGAGGAATCAAAGGGTCTCCTTTCAGTTAATAGCAAACTTCTTTCTGCAGCTATTTATATATATATATATATATAATTCTCATTCTTCACAATTCAGTAGTAATCAATATCTGTATATATAAAAATAGATAATAAAATTAAATAACAGCTAAACTAGAAATAATAATAAATTAAACAATGCCTATATCAATCTTTAAAGTTTTTAGCCAAATAGCTGATTAAATATATGCAAAAAAATGCATAGGTGCTCCATTATAACACTTGAATTGAGGATTTTATCAAATAATTCTGAATATATAACATCATTCTCAATTAATACTTGGATATTATAACAAATGTTTAAAAGAGGAAATGTTTAATTTAAATTTTAAGGATAAATATTTTTTTTAAAAATGTACATCAGTATGTCTGTATAGTGATTGGAGTTAAAAGTATATCTCCATGGTTACTTGCAAAAGTTCTCCAATGTAGGTAAAATA
This sequence comes from Epiperipatus broadwayi, assembly GCA_028023455.1. NCBI lineage: Eukaryota > Metazoa > Onychophora > Udeonychophora > Euonychophora > Peripatidae > Epiperipatus > Epiperipatus broadwayi. The sequence continues at coordinate 200,153 of JAQFVV010012928.1, forward strand.
TATATTATAGTAAAGTAATTGTTTGTGTTTTTTTTTTTTGTTTTTTTGCATTGATGTAATAAGTAAATATTTATTTTGTATGTCAATTAAACAATTATTTTTGTTTCTTTTAAAGATATGTTCAGGGGTTAATTTATATAAAAATAAACATTAATTAGAGCACAACTAATAAAAATTGGATATCTTCCAAATTATAACTATGCAAAAAAATATCTATTTTATAATTTTCAATATTGATTAAAATAAGATCTTATTGTAAGACAATGTTTTTGCTTTTATTGGACAGTTTATATCTTTAAAAAAATATTATTTTGCACATAAAAAGCTTAGGGTTTGGAATTGTGGTATATAAATTATTACATCAGTTATGCATATCTATCCAATAAAGATATGTTACTGGTTAAATGAATGTAATTTACACATTAAATATGCTGTTTTCAACTCTAGGTTAATGTTGGGGCATGTTACATATAGAAATTCATAAAAAATAACTTTGATCATTTTCTGATAATTCGATTAAATTCAATTAAAGTTATATCCTAATCCAAATTTTCTAAAGTTTTTTTTTCAGTGCATTTTTTGATAAAATAAAAATTAAGTCTAAATCTTCCTGAGAATTGTACCATACAAAAAAAAAAACTACCAAAGTTTATGTAATACTTTTTGACTTGTAAAAGAAAAATCATATTGATATAATCCCCTTTTTTTCTCTTTTTTACTTGGAAAATTGAAGTCTGAGAAGATCTCTACTTCTGCAACTTTAGTAATAACATTTGAAAGATTAGAAATTTTATTTTTAAAGTCGTATATTTTTTACTTCTAAATTTATAGCTCCCAAAACAATAAATAAATAAATAACATGAAACAGTCTTAAAATTCAAGTTTCAAATAAAATGCATTATTTTATTTTTAAAAAATGAAATGAAAATAAATAAATAAATACAAATTATCTTAGGATTAGACATACAAGTCAATAAAGTTTAATAGTAAGCAGTCTTGGTTTTTAAATGTTTGGAAGTTATAGTTCATTAATATTAATAAATATGCTCATGCATTCACAGCAGTTTTTGGCCTTAGGCTCACCCAGTAAATATAGAATATTAAAGAGCGTAAATCTTTCACAATAATATGTATTATTCTTGAAAATAGCCTATTAAATTGGTTCATTATTTTTCTGCCTTATAAGAATATATGCAGATACATTTTTATTATATATATATATAATACATTAATTTATTTAGCTTTATAAATAGTATTTTGTTATACCTCAAATGTTTATATTTTATTATATTCATAGCTTCACTCCCATGTATACCCACATTCATATGTATGTAATAGAAAATACTCTCTAACAGAATGCATGATGTAATGTTTATTTTAAAATCCTAAAATATTTTCCTGCATTACAAATACTTTAAAGCTATCCAAATTGAAACATTTTACTGTTAAATAACATGGGGAAAAAATCTGTTATTCATTTATTTGGATGTTATTGGCTCTCTTGTTCATCATATAACTTTTTATGCTATATTCTTCAATTTTTCTATTTTTACTATTTCATTGTTTACACCCTACTTCAACAATATCTAATTCAAACCAAAGTTCATGTTATTTTTGATGATTACATAAAAACTAGTGCATTTTTAAAATTAAATCTTGCTTTTCTATACTTAATCAAAGGTTGTGTAGTTTTCTTTTTTAACTTTCTCTGTTTCTTATATATGAGCAATCTGATTGGTTACATTTTACAAAATGTACATCATTAGAGTGCTCAATTTTATCTACTTTACTTTTTGAATTATTAATGAATCTGTATAATTATGGATTTTATGCCAAAACAAAGTTCAAAGGATGAAAATGACTATCATTCATTAATGAATAGTAAAGCAAAAACTAATTCTATCAATACATCAGTATTTTGTAATCATAAAAAAATAATTTGATTAAGATATTGTTAAAGTATTTTTCTAAAAAAGAAATGATTGAAACAATTAAGAAACATGATTTAATTCATAAAAAAGAATATATGATGATTTTAATGAATAATTTTCAAATAAATAAACAATGAGTTTTTTAAAATATTTAATGTTGAATCGTTATAATTTAGATAACAATGAGTAGAATGCTAATACATAAAAAGTATATTAGATTTACTAAAATAATCATTATATTATATATTAATGGTAAAGTCTTAGTTCATTCTGTATATATATTGAGTCAGACAGAGCAATCTAGACTCATATCATAATTTAAGCAAATATTTTATTGTAAAATGAGAAATGTAATGACAGATTTTTAAAAAAAATATTGATATTGCCATATTATGAAAACAAAGTAAGTTTTTATGGATGCAACCTGAGTTGTTTTAATTATATGTGAGGGCAGTCATATATCATTCACTATAGTTTAAATTTGAAAACATTTATTTTATTGGATATTTTTAAAAATGTAAATTTTGAGCCCAGGTAATGAGAGATCTTTTTTAATAGTTACGCAGAACTAAAATTAATGCAACACAGCAACATTTTCACACATGCTGTGTCTTTATATGAGAATTATTGCATTAAGAGAACTTTGAGGAGACACATATTTCAAAATATTGAATCAGGTGAAATACAAATTCATTAATGAATAGGAAAAGATTTAAATCTCAGAAGTATTATATTTAGAAAAAAATAGGGTAAATGTGTATAATACAATTTTACAAGAATAAAAGGAATGATTTTTAAAATAATGAAAAAAAAATTGGAAGGGAATTATTGTAGTGAGCTTTATTAGCAGACTTTAATATAAAAGTAACATCCATTATAACAATATTTATTAATTTAGCTATATACTATCCAAAAGAATATTAAATGAAAAAAAATGTAAACAAAACAAATATTTACATTCATATTTAAGCTGTTTTGATAGAGCAATCCATGTATTTAATCAATTAATACTGCTTAAATATTTATTGTTAGTGTTTTATTATTATAATTTTTTATTTTATTATATGTAAAATGTGTGTACATATATTTAATGTTAATATATATATAATTAAATTGCTAAAGTATAGTATGTTCCCCTCTAATTACATTATTAAAATATTCTCACTGATATTTGTATTTTTTATACAGGTTTACTCAGACAATGAGCTCTATTGTTTCTTGAAAATACTTGGTTGCAGAGTAAACAAACAATTGTAACGACTTTCTATGGCAAAAAATTTAATTGGTCAATTTAAATTTAATTAATATAAAACCTAAATTAAATACATAAACTCAAAATTGGAACAAGTGACAATTAATTAAAAAAACACTTTATTATTAATAATAAAAGAGTACTAACCTGTATACAAAATATAATAAAAACATCTCAGTAGCAGGACTTTTTTTTTAAAATAATAATTTCAAAATTGATGGTCGGACATTTTGTTCTTACCTAGATCTAGAATGATATTTCCTGAATCACAATAGATTTTGTTTCCCTTATTTGCACTGACTGAGGCAGCCTCCTGAATGATGGTTTCTGAATGAATGGTAAACAGCAGTTTCATTCCCAAGCAGAACAATCTACAAAGCATGATATCTAGGACAGACTTCCATAAATCTCCTGCAATCCAGAGAATTCATAAAGACTTACCATGGGAAGTATAAATTTTAATATTCAATATGAACTTTTAGATATTTTAAACAAACTTTCAAGTAGTAACCTAAGCATAATTTCTAAATAAGCTCATATCTGATGAGCAAATAAACTCTAAATTAATCATTAATATTTCTCTTTTATGTATAACTTTTACTATTAATCATTGCCATTTTTGTTAACTAAATTATTAAATTTAATGTTAAGTGTAGATGGCTGCATAGATTCGTTAAATTTAGATTAGATTATGTGGGGTTAATTTTGGACTATTTGTTCTGTAGTTGAATCGATGCTGGTGGGTGGGGGGTGCATGGTGTTTTATATCAATGTAATCTAAAGCCTGTTTGCATACAGGACTTAGAACCCAACTGAATACATGGCCCAAAAGTGTAGCCATCACATTGTTATTGATAATAGAGGTATTCCCTACACCATTTGATTCTTTACACTTAATGGATTGGGACTACAAGTTGGCAAGGACTGCTCTCCCTTCATATGAAGCATTTTGTTTTCTCAATATTTTTATATATGATTCCTTCACCAGATAAAGGATCATTCCTGTACTGGACGATGATCACTTCTTTAATAATATCATGCTACAGATACATATTCCTGTTGGCATGGTTTATGCCAACATCTTCATGTTGCATTGGTTATGTCTATGTATCAGGAAGCTATCACTGGTTTAACTGTGAAGTTTTAGCGTGAGGTTAAATGATTTGAAAGTCTTTAAGTGCATATTCTATACAGTCTGTCTGTGCTTAACATTATAGAATATTAAATTATATAAAAATTCCCATCTGTGCATATTAAGAAAAATATCAGAATTTAAATATATAGAATAATGTTAAATAATCTTATTTTCAAATCTGTTTTATATATGTTATGTGCATAATAAATGTTTGTCTTATTAGTTCTGGCATTGACTTATTATTTTATCTTTATTAATAATACTTTGAAATATATAATTAAAAATAGGTCATATTGTAAAACTCAGATACTCCTTGAGCTAGTGACTAGGGCTAACTGTCAATAAAGGTTGAATCTTACCAATATGTATCTGCCTACATTATGAATTTTTTAGGTTCTAATAGCCTAGTGGTGCCCTAGTATAGCAGATAGGGAAAGAATCTCTAGCCAACCCACTGAATATTTTTGCTATAAGTTAATGAATGTCCTTATATTTCTTATTGCATTGCCAATGTTATATCATCTATGTTTTTTATTACTTTTACAATGCTTTTTACAACCCACTAATGATGTTTTTGATTGCTTTAAAAATCTTTAGTACTATAACAAACACACTATAAATACATGAATACAAATATACATGAACATATAATTTTACAATTTTTTATATATATATATATATATATATATATATATATATATATATATATATATATATATATATATATATATATATATATATATATATATATATATATATATATTCTAGTCTATAATCATTATTTATGTATCACATATATCTTTATATACATCTTCATATAATTATTACCTTTTTATATATTATACATTTAAATATTTTTATATTCTATATTTATCAATCAATACTTTCTATAATCATATGTATATATTATTTTTATTGCATTTACTTTTATTTTACTCTTATTAATTTTGTAAATCTTTAACTCAAACATATATATTCATACACTTATATTTTACATTATTATTATTTGTTATATTAACATTCAATATATATAATTTTTTTTAACCTATAATATTATTTTTAACATATTTTTTATACATACCTTCTATTTATATTTCCAAATCTTAACTGCTAAATTCAAACTTTTAAATTTTACAGTTATATTTTAGTAGCTTCATCTTTCTACTTTTATTAATTAAATCTTTTTTTTATGTCAAAACTTTTTTCAGGCCCAAATCTCTACTTAATACTGGCTTAATGTTATTAATATAAATATCTTCTTTTACTTTTCTATCCCATTTATTATTTGTAAATTGTATCATCTTTATACAATCCTTATCAAACTCATGCCCTATTTCTAATGTATGTAAATATATTGGTGAATTTTTATCATATTTATGTTGAAATAGTCTTCTATATATTGAATTTTTTGTTTCTCTTACATAATTTACTTTTACATTATTAATTTGATACTTTTTACAATTAATTTCATATATTCTATTTATATCATTATCTGAATTTTTATTATAATTACTAATATGCTATTTTTTTTAAATACTAATCATATTTTGTCTCTTTTTATTAACTATTCTAACATTTATTATATTACTAATTTTTTTATTAATTTTACCTATAACTTTATTTAAATTCATAACTACATAGTTATTTGCTGTCTTTATACCTATATAATTAATTTTATCTATATTATTATTAGTGCTTTTGTCTTTCTTATTATTATTTATATAATTTATTATATTTTCTTATAACCTAATTTTATCATTTATAAATTTATTTGGATAATCATTATTTATAAAGTCTTCCTTTAGTAAATATTTTTGTTTAATATAATCTTCTTAATTTGAACAATAATTTACTGCTTTATGAATTCAAGAATGTAATGTATTTATTTTATATTTGTACTTGACTGTCAATTAGTTATATTATCATCTATGTTACTTTTCTTATAAATTGATGTTTTATTCCTACATTTTCCTTTTTCAATTGACTTAATCAACTTTATATCTAAATATATCAGTGTATAATTCTCTTCTGTTTCTACAGTAAATTTAATATTTATTTACATTATTAATATTCTCTATAAATAAAGCTATCTGTCTTTGTCTTTTATTAAATATCTATCAATAAATAATGATCTACATATCTTTTAATAAAGATTGCAGCATTATTATTTACTAACATTTCTTTAATTCCTCCATATAAATATTATTCAATACTCCACTTAATGCTACTTCTATTAGTAAACCTTTTTTTTGTTTATAAAACCTATTATTAAATTGAAACATTATTTCTTTACAACATATAATCTCCTTTAATTGTTATAGGTTTAAAAAATATATACATAATGAATGTTATAACTAAAACACAGGCTTGTTATATACCTGTGTCTATATATGTAATATATAGGGTATATGAGCACAGACTTTCACACAACCCACCACTCTATCTCATAACACTGATACCCTTGAACACACATATGTTGAAAAGATAAATAATAACCAATATACGTATTTCATGCTACACCAGCAATCATCTGTTGGTCCAGATTACCATCTATGCACATATATGCTATAGGTGCTCAGATTATATTAAGATATCCAATCTTCATACTTTAATGGACAGGCTTCAATCTACTCCACACTCCAACTCTTCAACTGTCCATCTAATTGAAAATCTGATGATGGAATGCTTAAAGGCCACCCTGAAGCCGAGATTCTTGTCACACCCATGTTGACCCAAAGTCAATCTGCCTCCTCATGTACAGGGCATAATCCATTTAATACATATACAAGGGATGGGCAGACATCTCTACTATGTAATAACTGAAACACAGGCTTGTAATATACCTGTCTATATATATATATATATATATATAGTCTGTGCTCATATACCCTATATATTACATATATAGACACAGGTATATAACAAGCCTGTGTTTCAGTTATTACATAGTAGAGATGTCTGCTCATCCCTTGTATATGCATTAAATGGATTATATCCTGTATATAGGGTCAACATGGATATGACAAGAATCTCGGCCTCAGTGTGGCCTTTGAGCATTCCATCATCAGATTTTCAATTGGATGGACGGTTGAAGAGTTGGAGTGTGGATTAGATTGAAGCCTGTCCATTAAAGTATGAAGAATGGCTATCTTAATATAATCTGAGCACTTATAGCATATATGTGTGGAGATGGTAATCTGGACCAACTGATGATTGCTGGTTTAGCATGAAATACATATATTGGTGATTATTTATCTTTTCAACATATGTGTGTTCAAGTGTATCAGTGTTATGAGATAGAGTGGAGAGTGGTAAGTTGTGTGAAAGTCTGTGCTCATATACCCTATATATTATAATGAATGTTAATATAATGAATAATAATGTAAAATATAAAAGTATGAATAGATAATGTTAGAGATAAATATTAAAAAATTAATAAGAGTAAAATAAAAAATAAATAAAATAAATATATATATATATATATATATGATTATAAGAAGTATTGATTAATAAATATAGAATATAAAAAGTTTAAAATGTATAATATATAAAAAGTTAATAATTATATAGAATAGGTATATAAAAATATATGTGGATATATAAATAATGATTATAAGATAGAATATGTGCATATATATAAAATGTAAAATTATATGTTGATGTATATTTGTATTTATGTATTTGTATTATATTTTTTATAGTTCTGAAGAAGATTGCTGGGCCAAATGAAACTGTCAATAGTGCTTTGTAAAAATGGATTGTAAAAAGTAATAAAGAACATAGATATTATTAATATTAATAAATACCCCTTTTATATATATATATATATATATATATATATATATATATATATATATATATATATATATATATATATATATATATATATATATATATATATATATTAAAAGCATAATGCTCAACTAGTCAATAAATAATCAAAATTACTCCAAATTCACAACTCAACCAGACTAGTCAAGAAAATAAACTCTAAAACACTACCAATGGTTTCACTGCTACAAGCAGATTTCTCAAGTGTAGGGAACTACAAAATAACATATTTAAATAAAACAAATTAGTTATTTGCTTCAAAATCATAAAATTTTAATAATAAAGATTTTCTTTATTATTATAAATTTATGATTTTAGAGCAATTAACTTATTTAAAAGATCTTTTAATATTACGGGTGTATGGTAAGTATGTTTAGTTTAAATATGTTATTATTTTGTAGTTTTTTACACTTGAGAATTCTGTTTATATTAGGGAAACAATTGATAGTGTTTTAGAATTTATTTTCTTACTTGTCTGTTTGACTTGTGAATTTGAGATAGTTTTGACTAATAAAATATATGTATAATAAATCATCAAGTAACTAAAAGTATGAAAAATGTTTGACATATTTGCTTTTTATTGAAAATTTTAATTTTTTTTTTTTTAAATGCTTACCAAAACTGTATTGTAAATGAAACTGTCTTAATATATATGATTTTACTTTAAACTGATCTGACACTTATAATTTATATATGTCACTAAATATTTTTGCATTAAGTTAATACATATACTCCTTAAATGTATTTAGTATGTCTGCATAATTATATATATGTATAGTAAAACATTAATTGCCTTAAAATATGAAGACATCCTTTTGTTGAAAAGTATCTGATATTTTTTCTTTTTATTTGAATTTTTTTAAATGCTTAAAAAACTATATTGCAAGCTTTATTTTATTCTAATTTAAATAAAGTTTAAATTAACACCAAAATATTTCATGCATTACTTAAACATATTAAAGTTCTATGAACAATTTTTAAATTAAATATAAAAATATTCAAAATTTTTCTGCCCAGCCTTTCATGTGTAAGAAACTAGGTTACCTACTTATAATATTATAGTGCCCTATCACTTGAGTAGTTATTTAAAAAAATATTTAAAATTTAAAAAAATTATATTGAATTTAAATTTATTAATCCTCAATTTTAAAATGTTATTATTACTTTAAATTAAAACCAAAAAAATCTCTATACCACTCTCTCATGAGCCTTATTTAAAACATATTAAAATTCTGAAAATAAATTGTAAATCTGATATCAAAATATTCCAAATTTTCCTGCTCACTGGTCCAGATCTAAGAAACTAAGTCACTTATGTAAAATATTATAGTTCCATCTTGCTTTGCCTGTTACTTCTTTCTTATGTCTCAAGTTTAAACCAATTCTATTGAATTTAAATCTATTAAATCTCAATTTTAAAATGCTATTTTAACTTAAATAATAAAAGTGGTTATAAAAGTTACAAAACAAACATATAAACTAACAAACAGTTATTGTAACTTAAATAAAAGTATTTAAAATAAATAATAAAATTATTTTAGTGCATGTTATAATCTATTATCAAAGTGTTTTATGTTTGTAATATCTGACAAATAAAACTGATTTTTTTTTGTGTAGTACTGTTAATATTTTTAAAAAAAATAATTCATGAAATATTTTTTTTTTATGCGAATGCAATTGAAATTAAATAAAAATTAGATAAAGAAATGTAGTGTACAGTTGAACATTCTAGATTTAATAACATAAATGGTCACTTTTTTTTTTTACTGAGAATGTATTTTTTCACCTTTGACCTAATATATTAAATACAAATTGCAGGATTACTGATTTAAAATTGAACAAATAAATATTATTTTTAATTTATGTTTAGTAACCCATGAAAAGTTGATTATTCATTGCATATTACACAAAATCATACTTTCTTTATTTAACCTAAAAGAATTTGGATTAAAAATGATTACATTTTGACTATAGATAAAATTATCATTTATTTTAATTCAAAATTGTTTGAGTGAATACATTGTATCTAATGAACACATTTTAAAAATTATTATCAATGTACTTTATTATTATTTGTGCATTTGATTATATGCTGCACTAAATGAAATTTGCATTCTTTAAATTTTGGAGCCATTTATGGCGAATATGTTATTAACTCTATAATCAAAACTCATTGAATCAAGTTTAAAACATCATCTGATCATCTGTTATTATAATTTTTAAAAGTATGTTTCCATCAGTTACATTTCAATCTTCTCATTCTTTCAACCAAATATTAAGTTTTTGATTCTTTCTTCTTGTTCTTAGCATATCTCTCTTCATATTATCTTGAATGGTCTGAAAAAATTTCTGTATTAATTTTCTATTAAGTGTTCAACATGTAAAACTGAAAAACACATCAATTTTTAAAAAAAATCTTTTTCAAGCATATATTTTTACAAAAAACATAGCATTTGAATTTAATTCTATGATTTATTTTATCCACTATGCTTCATTTGTAATAGTAATCTGGTCAAGGTATTCATGATTATCAATCTTTATTTTTTTTCTGAAAAAAATCATTAAACATTACTTAGTCCAACATTTTATCTTTAGTCTTTCTTATTTTCATCTGATAATTTTCAACATTTTCTGAAATTGTAAAGCATTACTTATAAAAGTAACTACATCTGCTGCAAAATGTAGATGACTCAAATAAGATTGTATATTTAGTAGTGTTTTGTTCTATTGTGTCAGCGACTTGATGGCATTGATGCTAAGCAAAAACACACAGATATAATGTCCCTGGGCCAGCAATTCTATAGAACTATTGAGTTCATTTTTGGAATAGGAAATAAAAGTAAATTATATTACAATTTACACAAAATTAAAAAAATTAAACAAAATATAAAAATGTAAGCTGATTTTTTGGACTTTTTTGGACAGTAATTAATCAAAGACTGTCTTTTTTGGGTATATTATATTATAACCTCCACAAAATTTAAAAATTCAAACAATTTTTGTTTAAAATGAAAGCCAACTTTGACTTTTTGGGACAGTTATTAATCAGAGAGTGACATTATTTTTGTGTGTGCGTATATATAAAAAAATGTTACTATTTTAATAACAAATATTAGTAAATATAAGAGACTTTTTTGGACAGTAATTAATAAAAGACTGGCTTCTTTGGGTGTGTGTGTGTGGATAGGAAAGGTAATGGTACTTTTCTAATAAAAAAATAAAAGTAAATGTTACCATTTTTTGAATAGTAATTAATCAGACACTGCTCTTTAGGGAACATTAGATTGCAATTTACCCACTAAAGTTAATAACTTATAACAAACTATTAAAATTTGCCAATTTTCAGAGTTCGAAGCAGATATCTTACTTGTATTGGATGATTTCTCATGTATACATTACTTTCATTGAGATCTTCAAAATAGTGCTGTGCTACACCCTAAAGTCCAATTTCTGAGGATTACACAATCCTAATGAAACAGTGATAATGCTATTAAACCTGTTACAAGGTACCAGTATGTAGGTTCACATGAAAAAAATATGTTGGATCTGAAAAGTTCAATTATTTAGACACAGTGTAGTCAACACATCCTCACATGATACTGTAGTGAAAATAGACAACACAGCATTACAATAAAGTGCTTAACACAAGCAACTACAGCAGCCAATGAAGACATTTTTCTGTGCTTTTAGCATAGAAAGAAGCCACCACAGTAGCTGGAAGCCAAGTTAACTGACTCTTTCTGTGTTTTATCAATGAAAGAAGGCTATCAGCTTGGTTGTGGCTGTGGAAATGGCATATTTCTAGGAATTTAGCTAGAAATAGCACCATCAAGTGGCTGACACGATAGAACAGAACACTACCATATATTTTAATCTTTCAGATTCCCTTTTTAAATACAAAATATTTATTGCATAATTGCTATAAAGATTTTGAAAGGATGAAATCATCCTATACATATTCTCATCATTCATGTATCTATGTATTTTAATTCATGCCTGTGGCAAGTTTTTAAATATTCTTCAGATTATGAAATATTCTAGTTATGTTGATAGTATGAACATTTGCAGACTCTGGAAATGCTTACAAAAGCAAATGTTTTTTTCATAATTTATAAATCCAAAAAGTAATGATAGTTTATATTATGTGGTGTCTCTTTAATATTTCTTAGTACATGGATGTGATTTACCAAAATAAAAGCATGTTTAAGTTCATCTTGTTTTTTTAGTTAGTTTGAGTCTGAAATTTACTGTAAATGAATTGTAATTAACATTGTAAAAGTCATAATTATATAAGATTGTTGGTCTGTAATTTTTAATATATTATTATATTTTTAAAATATCAATATGACTACTATATTCTTCCAATCTTCTGGTATTGAAATGGTCAGATCCAATTTTGATCCGAGCTTCACGAGGTTCCACCTTTAACCTAGTTCAAACCCTGTCACTAACAGTGAATATTTCTGAATGTAATGAGACTTTATACTATCTTCAATATAAGTTAGATTCAGTTAAAATTGAAGTTATTATTTAAATATTTATTGAGACTAATTATCTTACGTTTAAATTTGTTAATATTATTAATTATCTCATGATAAAATATTTATGAAAATATATATATATATTAAAGTATGTGAATTGTGCATATATATTTGTAGATAGTTAACCCTTAAACTGCTAATTTTATTATTGGTTGTATCAGATAAAAATCAAATCTTTTAATTGGCCAACTCACAAACTGAAGACAAAGCCTATTGTTAAAACATATTCGCCTATAATATTAAATTCAACTCAGATACATTTATAAAAAGTTTTTTACTAATTTTTCAGGTTATGAAGAAAACGAAAGTTCTTTCAAAAATAAATTGCTATTTATTTATTCTAAAATATTCACTTTCAGCAACGTAAAAGCTATAATATAAACAAAAAGATCGACTTTTACGTTATAGAAAAGTAAATATTTCTTTTTACTAAATCTTCAACATTTTTACAAAAATCTTCGATATTTTTCGAAAATAATTTTGTTTTTTTAGTATATTTTTTAAAAAACTAGTTTAATTTCTTAAATTATATTTTTTTAATACTTAAAATTGGATTCGAAATGAAAATCTCAGCGTTTTTCTTTATTTTCTTTGATCAGGCAGTTTCTTTGTTCTTTCCAGCCAATCAGAATGTCTTTTTCGGCTGAGAGCTTGCTAAGAACCAATCACAAATAATGTTCTTTCTTTGTTTAGGTTTAAATGCGTTTTTTTTCTATTTTTTACTTGTAAAATAAATCGGAAGATGGCACTATCGTACAGAACTTTTAAAAACGCATTCAATACGTCTTTAACGAAAATTTTCGTATGAAAACGGGCTGAGTTAGAGTGATTTCAGATGTCGACGAGGAGCCTCGTCGGACGCGGGAAAAGGGTTAAATATATATTCGTTATAAAGTTTTATTACATCGGAATGTTTTATTTCATATTTTACCATTTTGTTCAAATTTATATGATTAAAAGTTACATTCCTTCGATAAGCTTTCAGATCATCCTTTCCCAAAGTCAATAGGGAATCTTTTATTAATTAGTTAAAATGATAAGTTAAAACTTTAAGGATGGTTCTAAATTAAAATCATTTGTTCAGATTTTAAAAATTCATTTTCTAAATAGAAAATGAATTCAAAGTTAATGGATTTGAAAGTCTTATTGGAGGAATGGATTGGAAATCAATTAGAGAAAATTTTGGTTTGTAATAATGTAAAAGCTTTAACCTTAAGGCATCAAAATCAGAATGGACGGGGAACTGTAGGAAAGAGTATAAATATCCGGAAAAGTTTTTATAAGGAGCCATTATTATTAAATTAAGAGGAGTTGTCACCAGAAACTACATCCTTTTTAATTTTGATTTTTAATAGTATTTTCAGCATGGTATGTGGCTAACTTCAGAGATCTGATTGCTGGACCCTGAAGTCTACCACAAATCTTCAAAATGTTGCTGCTAAACAGAACTTTTCAATACCAATCATAAGCTGCCGAAATACAGAAGGAAACTAATCCAGAAATAAAATTCACATGAATCAAGTGCGCACTTGCATTGTCTCCTAAACCCAACCGGACTCTGTCGTTATGAATCAATGAGCAAGCCATGGAAGGACTGGTAACCTTTTACTTTATAAACTGCAACCTTTTGGTCTGTTTATGAACTCTATCTCAAAACATAATTTAAGTTAACTACTGTCTAAAATTTCTCTATTCCCTTTATAATGTGTTAAATTTTGTTATAGTACTTCTCTATTCTATTATCTCTAGTCTGAAAATTAATATCTTGTTAACTTTCTTTCTTTTACTATGGTGGTTCATTTTAATTACATTTATTTGAATGATTATTAATATCATTTATTTGTGATAATATGCCAATAATACTTTCAACTTGATAATAATCTCTTTCATTTAAATTCGCCCTAAAAAATAGTATTGCATTAAATTTTATAGCTTAATTATTGCCCGTTAGAACTAATTTAATATGGTTCTATTAATTATTGAGTTGAAAGATTTATTTAATGTTTGATATGATTTTACCAACAGCTGATAAATATTTTAGATCAGTTTATAACCTATGCTCCAGGCTATTTTATTTAAGTTATACAAAATTATCTATTCATATTGCTCACATTTATTGTTTTACGAAAGGTTAATAAGGAAAATAAAATAAATATATTCTGATTTAAATCTTGTATTTTATAATTGTGTTCAGGAAGGGCATGATATATAGGGTATTCTTATTATAATTATATAATTGCATTTAAGCACATCTGCTCTGAGTAAATTTGATTTTAATCTGATATGATCAGGTCATTACATTAAGCATCTATTATATAATTTGGGCTTTATTAATCAAATGTGATTATCATTATATCATCACCATTCAGAACATTGTTAACATGCACCATCCTCTTGCTTCTTGGGTTTGTCATTTCAGGGATATTATTGATATTTCAAATATATAGAAAGAAATCACTTCCTCCCTCACTCGTTGCTGTATTGGAACACCAAAGGTTCATGGCTGTGTCCCGCCTGGCTTTCCCCATGTTCCATGGATCATTTGTAGGGCATAAAGGACTTGTTGAATACAAGCCAACCTTCTACTTCTTGAATCACTGACAAACCATTTTACTTCATATTCATTTAGCTGCTCGTAATGTGTTAGTACCATTTATTTTTTAGTTCAAATAAGGCCCGCTTTTTTGCTTTATAAATTCTAATGAATTGATTTCATTAAAATCAAACAATTTTATATTTATCAATAAGTTAAATAATTTTCTTTGTTAAGTATTGAAGTTATACCCTATGTATTTATCATGCCATTCATGAATTGATTTATGGATGTGTGGAAAATAAATCTCACCTCCTTCTTACATAAAATTAGAATCATATTTTCTTTTCCAAATAAAATACCAAATAATGAATAATGTATGTAATTCGTTTGGCACAAATGCCATAGGTATTGTTATTTACACTTGACTACTTTGTTGGGGCATAGATAAATATATTTCTTAAATACTTATGTATTAGTTATTGGCATATGAGTACAACTTCCATTATTTATTGTACATTGTAATTCACAGTCCAAAGATTAGAGATAATTTATAATAGTCATCATAAATATTTGAACAAATATTTGCTTATTATTAAATATTTTATATACATAATTGGTTTGATTGTTTATTATTTATTAATTAGCTTTAAATATTCATGCTCACTGTTTGTATTGTCAACCCAAATATACATATGTGAATTTATTCAGAAATATCTGTAGTCATTTTATCATACATTAGTTACAGTCAGATAAGTGGTCTCAGTAATTGTCACATCTGTTGAGCTAGTTCATGGTGCATAGTTTCATGTGCTGTCAATATGTATTATCCATTAGGTTTTGATCTGAGCTCATGAATAGGGTTCGAATTCAGTTCAGTCTTTGATATAATTCTTTGGTTTGACTGGGTTTGAAGTCCAGTTTCATGGTTTCAGGTCGTGTTGGGTGGAAAATATATTTGTCTGGGACAGTATATCTTTATCATTTAGATTTTTTTTGTTTGCAAATAGTTTTTTCTGTTTTTAAGATATCAATAATGTCGATAATTTACTGAAGATTTCCCTTTTATATATCTAACTGCATATCTCATCTATTTATTTAAATTACTTGGCATTTCAAAACATGTAATAATTAAAAAGAGTTCTTTATTTTCATTTTCTTTATTACTACATAATTTTTCATAGAATTCTTATATTTCATAATGCCATCTGGCTTTTTAGTAATAATTCCGTCTTTTCTTCTTAATGCAGAAAACAAAAATTTAATACCAAGGTGCTGATTTAAAATTTTTAGATTTTTAATCTATTCTATAATTGCAAATTCAAGATTATATTTTCTTAAATCATTATTAATTTTTTTTTTGGTCCATTTGTTAAAATTTCAGATATTCAATTCTTCTTAGACATTTTAAAACATATTTGTAGTTTTTATTTTATTTTGTTTTAATTGAAAGTTTACAAACCAACTACCTTTGAGAAATTCTTAGTAGAGTATCAGTTCTTATTTCATTAATTTCAGTCAAAAGTGAATGAACTTCAAAGTCAGTTGGTATTTTAAAACAATTAGCAAGTTATAATTTAAATTTACTGGAATATTTATTTCTATAACTTAGGAATATTAATTATTAATACAATTCTTCTTAATAGTTTTTACCACTCTAATTTTGCATTAACATATATTTTAGAAGTTTTTAACTGATGGTTACTTTCAATGCCAAATCTGTTAAGACCATTACAATTTTAAAATATATATTTCCTGTGGTTAGCATATAATTCTAGTGTGCTGCCTCTTCATTTGGATAATATTCAGTTTCTTCAACCAAGTCCATAAGTATATATTTTTTTCTAATTTCTAACTCCACAAACAAATTAACTAATTTTCATATTCAGTAGTTTTTTAATTGCAGTCTCCCATTATAATTTTAAAATATTGTTTGTTATGTTTAAAAGCAAATATTCTCATCAAAGTAAAATTTCTTGGGCCATATATCTGAATTATCTACAGTCACTATCTTACATTAAATCAAGTCATTCTACTCATATATTATCAATCTCCACAATGTTGATTTTCCACATTTTATTTTTAATGAATTCCATTGTATTTATGCTATGAATAGATGGATTAACAACCACATCACAACAGTTTGGAAAAACTTTAAATTTCATGCACTTCTTTATGAACTTTAATGGCTCTGTTATTTTAACAACCTCTTTACATAACTTCAAGGCCTCCACATAACTCCAATCATATTGATAATCTATAATTATACTATTAAATAATAAATAAATAACACAAAAACTCTGTCAAATAATGTAAATTATTCTTCATGTATAAACTGTGATAAACAGAGTAGAAAAAATTCAAAAATCATCAACCACTAATACTATTTTGCCAAGCATTTTCAATACCATGTACCAGAATCATGGTTACATATTGGAACTGAATAGTTAATATTCCAGTTGCTAAGTGGAACACTAGAGTTATGCTGATTGATAAAGTTATTAGACTTCACAATAAACCAAGCCTCTTTCAACTTCCTCTTTCTATTGCTCGACCCATTGCACACAATATTGATATTTTGAGGATAAAACTCATGCCCACAACTATTTTCATAACTTGAAAAAACAGAACTTGTAAATCATTTTTACATTTTTATATTGATAAACATGCTGCTGCAATTGTATTAATGCACTCGCCTTGATTTCACCATAATAAATAGCATAATAACCAATTTTTTTGCAGGCAATTGAATAAGCCACTTTATACCCATTTATTTCTTGCACTCTATCCTTTGAATTTTTTATTAATCTATTTAAACACAAAAGTGATCA
Organism: Epiperipatus broadwayi; assembly: GCA_028023455.1. Lineage (NCBI taxonomy): Eukaryota > Metazoa > Onychophora > Udeonychophora > Euonychophora > Peripatidae > Epiperipatus > Epiperipatus broadwayi. The sequence goes on from JAQFVV010012928.1 coordinate 218,207, forward strand.
GAATCCTATATTATAATCTTTTTTTTTCAACTTTGTACCTATAGATGGCACATAAGCCAAAGAAAACCATTTTTTGCCTGTTTTATTTTTTATATCCACTTTATGTTTAAACTTCATATTATTATAAAACAACTTCAATTGTCTGTGTAATATAATTTTCATGTATCCCACACTTATCAAATCATCAATTTATCTCTCAATATTCCTTTTTCTATCTGCCTCAAATTTACAAAGATGCAAATTGTGAAATAATTACTGGGCATTAGATTTTGGTGTTAAACAGATCCCATAATTAGGTATTATCCTTCTTCAATAATAAATCATAGTTTTGCCTTGCATTTATTTAAATATCATATTTTAATTTTTATTATGCTCTTCAAATATGCTTAGACTGAAATCTTAAATTAATTGAATTAGGTTGAATAGTGTAGCATAGTAGGAATAGACAGTAGGAATGAACATACTGTCAAATCATAATAAAGACTAAAAACCAATTACTATTCAGTTTGGCATCTGGTATATATTGATTAATGATGTTTATAAAAAACGCTTTATGATTAGAGTGATGTGAAGGGATTTTTCCTGACAAATGCTGTTTGAATGTAAATTAGAGAAGTCTAGTAGCATAGCAAAGATTGAATGTAAAACTGGACCAATTACTTATTTTTTTTTTTAAAAAAACCTATTTAAATAAATATTAAACCAAATTGAATTATTTATATATATATATTTTTTAAATCATATAAATAGATTTTTAAAAAACATTCAGAATTAATGGATTTAAATCATGTTAAATAAATGATGGCATTTTCTTAATATATAATAATAAACAACAATTTTTTTTTCCATATGTCATAGCATCTGCCGGAAGGCGAACCCACAACCGTCTGCAACCAACTACCTGCTTGCAAGGTTGCTGCGCTGACCTCTCGGCTAACAACGCTTGACTAATAATACAACAAATTGATTGCGTAAATTCACATATTACAACAATTTTATCAAATCATTTCAACTATATAGTTTTTTTGTTGATGGGCGCCAATTAAGGGTTAATGTGTGTAATCTCTATTATTAGTAGTAGATTTTATTATTTATTACTTATAATTTATGTGGAAACAAAATAAAAAGTACCGATCTTTTTTGTTTGGAATATAGGATGTTTAAAGAGAAACAGAATTAATTGTATGGGGAATGAAAAAAAAACTTATAGGTCAGACAAGTTAAAAGATGTTTTTTTTTTCCTTTAGAACTTTGTGATAGAATTAAAAAAGGAACTAAGGAAGTAGTTCTTATTAAAATATGATATGAAGAAAAAATGTATTAGTGCTGCCAGAAATCTGCATTCCTGATAACAGATTAAAAGGGTTAATAGGCAAAAAGTATAATAGATCTATACAAAAAGTTTTTAATACTTAACTTGAAGAAATGTAATTATAGAAGATTTGAACCCAATTCCAAATATATGAATTATGCTTTTATTTCAAATATTAACTTGAATAACAGAATTATTATGTATCAAAAGATATATTTATATTTGTTTATTTATTTAGATATGGCATATATTTACTTTATTATATAAACATCATCCATTTTTGTTTATTTCTCCTACTTCCATCTGCAAGGCAAGTAATATTTCGAACTCTATTACAAATTTATAATAATTATATAATCATTTGCAGCACTTAGAAAATCTTTTTTCTCAGAGTATTTTAGAAATATTATTTTTTATATCGATACATAATTACAGTTCGCCTGTAGCGAGAAAATTTAAATAGCTGGAGAACAAATTTTAAAAAAATAAATTTAAATAGGATTATATAAAGACTGCAGATATATGCAATAAAAAAAAAAAAAGAATCTTAAAAACTAAAATAATTTTAAATTATAAAGAGGTATGTAATACTAAAAAAAAAAGAATTATATATAGGATTTTTTATTTATTATTAATTTTCATTAACAAAATGTTGAAACAATGATTTTTAATACAATTGAAATTTCCGGTAATTCTGAATTAAAAATCAAGTTATCCCGCTACTGTCATCAAATCATTTAAAAACGAATACCAAGTTATTTAGAAGATAAGTTAAATAGTTTTAATTGATACTTAAAAAATTAATCGCAGTAGTCTACGTAAAAAAAAAAAAAGTAACATTAGTGACACTTTAATGCCAAAATGTCATGTAAGAGAAGATAATGAATACTAAAAGAAAGCATTGTGTAATAAAAAGGTTAACATTAATATATATATATATATGTTTTTAAAAGAAGTTAATTCGTTTATATTTTATTTTTTGTAATCCACACTAAAGACCCACACATTTTACCACTGTGATAAATTGAAGAGCTGAGAGTTAAAGGTTTTTGATCAAAGCTTATCCCGCCATTTCCGGGCTTCGTTGTCTCATGACGCTCTACCACTATTAATTTGCCACTCATTATTTTTTATTATCCACAATGGAAATGAACCTTTATGATCTATTCTAAAATAAGTTGGGTTAAAAGATTAGTAAGCATTAATAAACTATCTTTAATCTATAACTTTTGCTGAATTGCTTTGCCTTCCATCATGCAAAAAATGTATCTTGCAAACATTAAATAAAAAGTGACGATATTATTGCATGTAAAATGTACAAACATGTTGAGAATATTTTTTCTATTTTTACTCTAACACTATCTAGGACTGTATTCCAAGACTGGCTTCTAAGTTTATCTTTTTGAAAGAGAATGTGGGATTCAAAGTTGAAACTAGCATTGCTATGCATATGGATGCCACCTTTAACTTCTTTTTTTTTTTTTTTTGCTATCTAGCTTTTATTTTAAAATTTAAAAAACGCTAAGATTTTGAATCTGCATATATCATTATGTAGATTTGGCACTAAGCTATAACTATATATTTTAGTATCTGTCTGGTAACTACTGACAACTTAAAATTTTAAAATCTGATGCTAGAATAAAGACAGAGAAGAAATGATTTTGTTAGTATAATAACTAGAAAATCAAGTGATATTGTGTTGATGTTAAATTTCTTACCCAAGAGGAAAAAAGGTACCTATAGCTATTATGATGTTTAGATTTTTATTTAATATCACTGTTTAAAAATACAAAAAATAATCAAATCTTTTATCAGGGAAAAATGTTATAAATTAATAAAACAGAAAAATAAATATATTAAATTGAAAAAGTGATCTTATAATAAGAGCCTACTAATGATTATAACTTCCCAGAACAAGAATGATAATCATTTTTGATGCATTATATTTATTTTAAAAAATGTGAATAAATAATTTTATTATTCTGGGCAATGTTGCCGCCTTCCTCAATTTCAACAGTACAGAAATAATAATTTGAATAATCTTATAATTTAAGAACTTTCTTGATTCCAGCAAATATTATATCATTGTTAATAACTAACAATCATCAATATTATAGATAAAAATTCTACAAATAGTATGAACAGTCAAAGTAGTACATATACTCTTCAGAACAAGTGTCACTATTAAGCTGTAATACCATCAACAAGAGTAAAATTTGTGAGACCTCAATTTTTTTCTGCTAAATTTAACTTTTGGGAAGTCCTTACATCAGAGGGAGCATAGGTTGAAGCATAATGTATCTGCACATACGAACAACCTTGTGAGTTGTCAAAAAGTAAATTAGCAACTTTTTATTACTTTTTCAATGAAAAAGAGCTTTTTTAAAAAATTGATATGTATAAATTGTATGTAGTAAAATAGGTAAGTTTTTTTATAAAAAAGAATAAATGCACATACTTCTCCACTTCATGTAATAAGTATTGAATATTTTTCTGGATCTAAAGTTCCACAATTTATTGATCACTATGGTATAATTGATAGCTCTCATATTCTATAGTCATATATGTAAGGATTTATTTTTGTACAAAATAATTAATCCCACAGTACTGATACAATGAAATAATTGTTTAATCCTTTTTTCAGAAAATGGATGTTCTTAGGCAATAATGACAATACTCAAAAGTTTGTATCGGTAAAAATATTTCCCATATATAAAAAATGACAGGATACAATTTAACTATTGAGTGGATATTATAACTATTTTTAAAAATAAACTTCATTAAAAAAATTATGACAGTTTCAACATGTCATATGTTCATACTATTTTTTTTATTAAATAATAAGAATAATAAAATGATTTTATTCTTAGGGTGCTGGAAATGGCAAAATTAGAATTGGTACAGGGATCTTATATTTCAGTCTGACACTCTTTCTCTTAAAGTAATGCAAGGAAAAGAAACTGAAAACATTGTGTAAAAAAATACAGTTTGCTTCATAATAATGATACAGTTTGCTTCATAATAATGATTAAATTATTAGAATTATATCTAAACATGTTTGAACTCAGTAGCAACATAAGGAAAAGAAAATCATCTATTTACTGCCAGTGAGAAAATATAAAAAATCTATAATTTATGATTCTTTTCTAAATGACAAGAAACATTACATATGCTATTATTATCTTCTATAAAAACAAAATTATTTACTTTTATTGTGAAGTACATAATTTTTAATTTCTGATATATTTAAAACTACATTTTTAAGTATATAATCATTACACTTCTATTTAATTTTCATCCAGAGAACATAAAATTAAAAATAAGAATAAACAATTCACTACTTAAGAGTATATAATGCTTCCATCACCAATAAGGATTTGTTACATCATATTACAATTAAAAAATATAATTTTTCTTTAATGTCAGCATATCGATATTAATCTGAGTGGATCTGTTAATTTCTCTCTTCTCCAGATAACAATATCTAAACTTTCATTTACAAACAATCTTGGTTGACAAGAAAGATTAATGAAAATGTAACATTGTCTGCCTCTTAAAATATTTAAGTTTCAACTTATTATTAATAACTCTCATATTTATTAAAAATCATTGGGTGTTTTCCTCAGAAAAATCATGGCAGTTCCATTACTTTAGATTGCTATTTTGACATTATTGTAACATATGTAAGTATAGGATTTTTTTCAATATTGTGAAGTTAGCCATACTGCTTTCATTGATTTTTTAATTTAAAAAATCTTAAGAGATCAGTACTTTATGGAGAATCAGCAAATATCAGTCTTCTTTACTCTATTAGCCCTGAAAGAAAGATTTATTTTAAGAGCAAATTTCCTTCTTAACAATGCTTCATGTAAAATTCATTGCTAAATCAACATTTGTTAAAATTGACAATGTTATACTCTTTCCAAATATTTTAATATTGTAAAGCAAATATAAGATTTTAAAGCAGAATTTGATAGATTTTCATGAATCCACCTTTATTCATCCACATTAAAAAAACTTCAAATAAAAAGTATTTTTTTCATTTTCTGAAAGAGTGTTTGCATAATATTATTAATGTTTAAGTACTTTGTTCTTATTTACTAGTCAATATTTAAATATTTAAAAAAGTCAAATGTGATTTTTTTAATAATATTATTTATTTATAAAATTAAATTAAAAATCATTCCCATCCCTTTTATTGAATTTTAATATAAAATGAAGATTTTATACAGCAATGAAAAGTTGGCCATTTTTAAAAACTACCACCAGATGGAACAATAGAAAATGTTAGAAAGGACACATATAATGAAGTTATGGAAGAATAAATATGAAAAAAGTGATTATACAGAAAGTGGATTATTGGTTTTTATGCTGGGTTTGGAAAAAGCTGAGGGGGATTTAGATATAAAGCCCATAGAGTTGGCAAAGATTATGTTATGGAAATGGGATGGAGCAGAATATGGGAAAACTTAGAAAGGGGAATGGAAAATAAAGTGGCTAATGGGTTTCTCTGGGCATAATTATTGAGAGATTCTTGACTCCATTTAAGGAGAAGCTACAGTACATCACATTAAAAAGGTTTAATATTATTCTGGAAAATAGATTTTCTATATATAAAAAAGCTACCCCTATCCATAACTCTTTAATCTTTATTATGTTATTTATGCTTATTCCTGAAGGATTTTAGCAACCTCAACTTCTATCTGCAAAAAATAAAAAGCATCCATAAATAAATTTATTTTTAGTTTTATAATTACAGATTTTTAAAAAAATTATAATCTTTTAGATTATGGATTAATGTAGCTAACAGCATTTCTAAATAATTATATAAAGAGTATTTTCTTTTAAAATCTAAACACATCTCATGACTGCTGCAAGATTTAACATGTTTTCCATAACTAATTTATTTGTAAAAGGATATAACTTTTAATAAACTGATATATATATATATCACATCAACATTTTTATGTTATAAATTGTCTCAATGGTCATTTTCCCAGAAAATGGATAAAAACAGTAGTGCACACTCTGATATTATCTGATTTGACATTGATACATTATTTACCTTTTGAGTTGTTCTAAAGAATGTAGTGCTGTGAGTAATTCCTTATTATCAATTCTGATGATTCTGTCTTTATATATATATATATATATATATATATATATATATATATATATATATATATATACAGTATTAAAGCAAACAAACATACAACCTTCACATTTAGTCAAATAGTTTAGCTTCAGTTCAAAACGTTAGCATGTTAAATAATTTTAAACTCTTTACTCGTATTATGAATAGTAAAATGAGAGCAATAAAGGTGATTGGAAAAGCATTGTGAAAAAGCTAATAAATGAGGCATTAGAAGTGTGTATCAGTGCATTTCCACAAATTTCTCAATAATTGCTCATGATTACACATTTGGTTCTGAAAACAGGATTACCTCTGAAATTGATTTTACATTACTGATAATATAAATAATTAGTCATTCAGGTAGTCATATAATGTTTGAACACTAGTAATGACTATACAAGCTTTAACCCAGAAACATTTAGTTCCCAAATCTACTAATCGATATTTCATTAAGCAGCACTGATATAATTGTAGGATTGGGTTTCCATAAGACCCTTTAATCAGTGCTGTGTAATTTATATGAGTTTTTATTCTGGCATTTTATGTCCTCAAAAACATCCTCCCCCAGCATAATCCCGCACTTTGTGCCATCATAAATACCAGATGTCAAATAAATAAAAAACACAAAGTTTTATCTTAGTGGGTTTTTTTTTATTTGCTAAAACTTTATATATGTTTGTTTTAAAAAAAATATTTAAAGTATAAAATTAAAGGTCATCATTATTAGATAAAGTTAAAACTTTATCTTACAGGGTTTTTTTTTTTTTTTTTGGGGGGGGGGGTTAAAAAAATGTAAAGCTAAAACTTTGTTACAGTTGCCATTTAAAAAAATGTTTCAGGGTTCTTTTTTATACTTTTTCTTTTTCCATAATAAATATATCTCTCCCATCAGCAAAAATAATATTTTTTTTTAGATTTAAAATTTGGTATTACACATGTTCGGTGTGATGGCACAAATTGTGGTGTTATGCCAGAAGGGAAATGGCTTTGATGGCGCAAAGTGCCATAATAAAAAAGTGCCATAATAAAAAATCACAAAAATACTAAAATCTCACAATGTGTTTTTTTTCCTTTTTTCATAATGAATATATCTCTCCATTTTTTTTTTTTTTAGATTTGAAGTTTGATATTGTACATGGTATGACATTTTATTCCAGTAGCATATTCTTTTAAGTTTGTGATATGTTATGGATAGCCAAGATATTAAATTATATATATATAGTAATAATAAAGTTATTAAGATTGAAATACGTATATATATATTACGATTTTCGACAAACTTCAGTTTTCAAAATATATAAATTTATGATATTTTAAATTTATTTTTAAAAATGTAAATAAAGAAACAATTTTTATTTGGAAGTAGAAAAAAAGAGTATTTATGACATAATTGTCAATTTAGTTTTAAATATTTTATCGATAATAACTGAAGTTTTATAACTGCAATTTAAAATTCTGAAAAATGAAATAAAATACCCGTATGAATTTAAAAGCAGAAAATATTTTGTTTAAAAATTAAATAAATAGTAAATCACATGGAAAAAAATTACTTGAAAATATTACTGAAAAAAAAATTTTTTTTTCAATATATGATTCAAATAACTTTTTAAATAATTCAAATACAGCTCAGAAAAAGTATTTTTAGAACACTTCTTTTAAATAACACCGTTAATAAAAACTGTCAGAAATCAAGTATTAATTTAGAATCAAAAATTTAAGTATATATATATTAAATGTGTAAAACTTTAAGTCACAACTTATTATTTTTTGCGTGTGTGTTCAAGAATATGTCTGAATATTGATAATGATAGAGAGAGAATATATACATTTAGCTGTTATAAAAAAAACACAGCATTTAAAGAATAAAGTAGATTGCAATCGTTAATAAAAATCTAAAGATTGATATGTATTTCAAAATAACATTTTGATAAAAGACCAAATAATATAATATCTACAATTAGTATATAATTGAGATTATAACTATGGTAACAAATAGACTTTGATACAAAATCTTAAAGTATTGAAACTTTTAAAAGATTTGCTTATGTAGATTTTTTTAAAAAAGTAAACACATCTGAAAAATTCATTTGTGCAATCCAACACAAACTACTGATGATTAGCCATAAACTAGTTTGAGTGTTTTATTGGTATTATCTTAGGGTATTCATTTTTAAAAAAATATTTGAGAATTTAGTGCCTATAATATACATGTGTATATTATGAATCTAATGATATATAAAGTTCATTGAATTTAATATAGAAATCCTAGAAAAGAATTACTGGTGAAATCAAATTGTCATTGGTCATTTCAATTGCAGTCACTTGACTGTAATACCCTACTGCCTAGTGAACCTACTTAGTTTTGAGTAAAATCATACACATCTATAATAAAGTTTCTGAAATATGCATATAAACCACTAAACATCACAAGATCACTATCTCTTATACTAGCACATAATTGTTATAAACAAGGTAAAACTCACCATACAGTAGTGCCACCCTGTGCCAAACAGAGTAATCAATGGATGCCAGAAGGCTTATGCATAAAATCCCATCCAATTCCTACTCCTCCAATATCTCCAGACTAGTTTCTGGCTTGTGGCCTTCGTCAGTGAGGAGCCTTGGATCTGAGAGCACTGCACCTAGATCTAAGGATTTCAGATTCAAGGCTCCTCACTGACGAAGGCCACAAGACAAAAACTAGTCTGGGGATATTGGATGAGTAGGCACTAGATAGGGATCTTATGCACAAGCCTTCTGGCATCCATTTATTACTCTGTTTGGCACAGGGTGGCACTACTGTATGGAGAGTTTTGCCTTGTTTAAATATGCATATAGTATGCTTTGTTATTAGTCAGCTATAAATCCATATAGACAACTGTGTTCATCAATATAATAAATTTTCTTTGTATTAGAGTTCAGCAGCACTAAAATTCATTAATTTCAACTTGCACAAAAGATAATTTATTTTAAATAGCTTGTTATAATCTGAATAAGAGAAAAAAATTGTATTTCACATTTAGTATTGGATTGTGTGATTAGATAGTTTTACTAACAATCTCCAAACCTACTACTAGGGTTAACCAAAATGTATCTAACAAAGTTTCAATACATTTTAAATGAGAAAAATAATAATATTGAAGCAATTACAGACAGTTTATAGCTTATATAAGAAATAATCCATTCCACAACTTTTTGTGCAATCAAATTTATGGAAAATATGCATATAATTTTATATTGCTACATTATATTAAAACATATCTTCTTTGAATGACAGTACTTACAAAACATTATCAACTTAAAATATTTTTATAAAGACTGTGTTATATTTTACACATACAAATTTAAATTATATGAAACATATTTTAATAGCACTTAAGATAATAAATGCCCTGTAATTAATAAGTATATAATTAGTAAAAAAATTTAAGAAAGAAAATTTTTTTAAAGAGAAATATTTCTTTCTTTTTATTTTTATTGTTAAATTAATTTATTACTCATGTTTGACAATTTAAATTAGTTTTCTGTTAATATATATAAAATAGTTTTTTGATTAAACTGTGTATTAGTTTTGATTAATTCCCATTATTTTGATGAAATAGAATCCACCATTGTCAAAGTTAACTTTTCAAAGAAAAACTGTTAGGTCTCAAATAGTAATGAGATGTGAGATTTAATGGGGGGGGGGGGTAGTTGAAAAGTTAACCTTGGTAATGGAAGATGCCATTTAGTCAAAACAGTGAGAAATAATCAAAAATAACACACAGTTAATTCCAAAAACTATTTTATTTACATTATATAACTGTGAACTCATTAAATATAATATATATTCCTCTCTTCATTTTTTAACTAAATAGTAAAACTTAGACATAAAATTAGTTTCTTGATAGAAATAAATAAAGTAAGGTTTTAATAATAAAAAATATTTTTCTTTATATATTTTAACATTAAACTGAATATTTAATTCTAAATAATATTATATATTTAAAACATTTGCTCTGTTCTTTATATATATATAAACAAAGAGCTCTGGAATAAATTCTACAATATTCAAAATATTAATATATAAAAAATAAAATAATAATATAGCCAGCTTATGACATGTTGGCTATCATCAGTAGTATTTTACCATTAAAATTAAAAATTAAAAAACATTTTATAAAATCAACAAATATAATATTATACAAAAAGTAATGTGGTGATGTGAGTTCACTTACATTGCTGGGTTGAATTGTGCACTGAAAAAAAAATTCATGAAAATGAATTTTTGTATAATAAATTGTGATATTCCATTGATATATTTAAATCTGCATTTGCAGAACATTCAGTTATTTGTCTTGGAAGGTTTTGATTTAACAGTTTTTATTTTACATGCAACAAATGATTTGAAGAAAAAAAAAAATCAAAAGTGCATCTTATAAATATAACAGAAAATTTATTAAATAAACAATATAATAATGTTAATATACATAAATTATGGAAAGTTGATCATTCACATAGGAACATTAATGTTGTGTGTCTTTAATGAGATTTTGTTTTTAACTTTTGAATTTTAACTTTAAATTCTATTCAGGATGGCAGATATGCCATAAGTTGGTTTTAGCTATAATTTATTTTTATGTATTGATATTTTGAATATTATAGGATTTCTTCCAAATCTTTTTGTTTATGCTCATTTGATCTGATTATATATATATACACACACACACTTCATGTTGGCATGTTACAAAATATAAACAAAATTTAAAAGTAGAAGTTTTAATATTTTTTATAGATAAAAATTAAATATCTATTATAAATGCACTGATAAATGTATATGGTATAAATAATTATAAAATTAATTTGTGTTACAAGCAAAATATTTTCTAAAATTTAAAAAGATAATAGATTCTAAATTTAGCTAAATGTAGTTTAAAAGTAAAAAGGCTTTTTTTTTTTTTAACAATAAAAAAAGATGCAAATGACATTCTTAAAAAAGTAATTAAAATGCTTGTAAACAGACTACTAGATTAAATTTTAGGAGATAAATAATTAAAATAATTTAATTTAAAAGGCTGTTATTTCTACTCAAAAATATGAGCTGGAGGGTGTTGAACAAATAAACTCAGACCTCAGCGAAAGTAATGGAATTATCTATAAAATTAAAGAATCCAAATGACAAGAAATGAATTCAAATTTTATAGATATTTCCAAGTCATATAAATAGTTCTAGAAATTACATTTATGATAATTTTGTATTTGATTCTGCATTCATTATTATTGTTCTATCTTGATTCTTATTCTATTTTAATTCTGCCAGTGATTATTATTCTGCTTTAATTAATTTTTATCTGCTAGTTTCAGCACATCTATGATGCAAGAGCAGAGAAGTCATTGCTTCACTCTGTCAAATTGTCAGAGGGTAAACCAAAAACTGAGTCACGCCAAAGAAATCATCAACAACAGAAGAAACCATCCAAATGTATGTCTATTATGTATCTACCATAGGAGAGGAATAAGCTTATATCCAGTGCTACAGGTAAAATCAGCCACCAAACCAAGACTTAATTTATATATGCACATCCAAAATAAATGTGAAATAGTGATTTAAACCTTCTTTCATCATAGCTATTTTAAAGAATTAACTTCACAAATACCCAAAGACTGAATGTGAACTGTTAAGCTGAAAGAATAAGTACAACTTTTAAATTAATATACTTAGTTAATTATTATCTCTGATCTAAGGAAATATGTTAATGAATAATAATTTATTTTTAATCTATTTACAAGCAGGTATGGCAAGTGATTGTAGTTTGTTCTATTTAAACATCATGCCACAATTTAGTCAGCACTAATGCTAATAAATTAGTTTATAAAAGACAATTAGCTTGTAATTACAATATTTTGCCATGCTATTAGTTAAATCATTATTTCCATTTTATCTAGTTAATAATAGTATGTTAAATTAGTGAAATCTATAAATTATAAATGGGAGGCAAGCCTGCTCCATAGAAAAGCTAGATCAATAAATATCAGTTTTAACTAGCTAGTCTTATAGTTGAATTATTATTATTGATAATAATGTACAGCTGGTATCTTATCAATTTGAGTTATGAGCTATATATGATTCTTATTCTTATGTAACAGGTCAATATTAGATTATTGGATCATTATCTTGTTTAAACAGTGATCCATTTTACATTAATAGATGTTGCATAGTCCTTGTATGTTATATATACTATAGAAGTTTTATTTCTAATTTCTCCATGCCTGCATTCTTATATAACTATTGCAGTAGAGATGTGTTTTCCTGTATTTTATAATTATTGTATTAATTATTGCATACTAGTATCATAACCTGTAATTGTCCATATGAGTCAGGTAGTAAGATCAGCCTTAATTTATAAGCAGATTCTATCAGTTTGCATTAAGACTGTGGTGAGGATAGTTGAGAATAGATAGGTGTCTATGCAGTAGATTGGAATTTATTCAGACAATTAATGTTAATAGTATCAAATAATAATTATTTTGAAATATCAAATCGTTACACCACTGTATATTATATCTGTACCATAATTAAAATAAAATTAATCTAATAAAATTTGTAAGACTTATTTACCTTAGGCTAAATTAAGGTACAAATTATTATTTTTGGCAATTTGTAATCTTTTTTTGCAATCAATAACAGATAAAATAGTAAGAGTTTCTTGTTTTTCCCTCATCTTAGCAGGCTGAAAAGGAAAATAATTGGTATTCTGTGACATCAGAATGTGGAATTTACATGTGGATTGCCCTCAGGTGATTTGCATATGAGTTGTGTAATTTTGACAATTATACCATTCTTATATTTAATTTGCAATGGAGACAGTCTGATGAAAAATTTCCCTTTTTTGGTGTACTTATCACCTGGAAACAAAATAATCTATCATTTTTAGTTTTCAAAAATACACAGATAAATATAATTTTTATAACATTATCATCTAAATCAGATTGTTTCTGCAGTCGAAACTCTTTTTACTAGAAAAATTAAACTTTCATATAAATCACAACTGAAAGAAAATAAATAAATCATATAAATAGTGTTTTATTAGCTAATGGTTATAATAATAAAATTATTCATCAAGCTTTAATTCGAATCCAAAATAAGCAAAATAACAAACAAAAAAAAAAAACAACTATTAGGATTTGTGTTCCTTATATAAAAGAAACTACAGACAATATTGGAAACATAATAAAATGCTATACTATACTACTTATCATAAAATTAATAACATCATAACGAAACCTAAAATTTCAATCCTCTTGAGGCTTATAGTGTTTATGAAATTTCATGTGGCATTTGAAAGGGTCTTAGATAGATATGAGCAATCATTGCATTAGTACTAGAAGAGATGAACATGCTAATACAGTTAAGCAACACTCATCATCATCAGAATTTTTATCCTTGCTATAGATTTAGATCACAATACTGATTTCTCAAATAACAGAGTACTATTCAGATTTGTTACTCTCTATCAATATAAGATCAGAGAAGCCATTGAGATACTAAAAAGACCAAGTTGTATCAATAAATGTAATGAAGCATGCAAAACTTCCTTCTACTTGGAAGAATTTTTTAAAAACATTTTATTCTGAACATTGTCTGACTTTTATTTTTTCAGTTTTATATATGTTTTTTTTTTCGTTGTTGGTGGTGGATACTTAATATGTTATAAACTAGTGTTTACAGCATTTCTCCGAACATCTTTATAATATTCTATTATAATATTATGAACCCATAAAATATATTATATATATATATAATACTGTAAATAATATTTTTTACAATTATAATAATTGTTATATCATAAATATTCAGTATAATTAAAGTTTTACTTTATAGTTAACTAATAATTTACTATATGTCTATATGTAGGTAAATATAAAAAAAGATGTTATACTTGGAAAGAAAAAGGCATGAAGTTGAGTTGTTTCATCTTTTTATGTTTGATTAATAAAAACAAATATGTTGATCTTTTCCTCAGTTTTTTTTTTTTTCCATATGTCATAGCATCGGCCAGGACGCGAACCCACAACCGTCTGCAACCAACTACTTGCTTGCAAGGTGGGTGCGATGACCTCTCGGTTAACAACGCTTGACATCTTTTTCTCAGTTGTAATATTTTTATCTGGAATAAAGATAAATCTTTAATTTAATAAATTGTGAGCGCAGTAAGTTTGATACTTGTAAATCAACGTTTTATGTATATTAAATGTCAAAAGCTAAAGTAATCAACATAATAATAAACCAACTATATTTATTTAAAGTTAAAACAATAGCTAACATCAGTTTAAAAAGTCACTATCAATGATAGTAAATATATATTTATGTAGAATCAAGTGATATAAATATAATAAACAAAATACACTAGAATAACTTTACAAAATTAAAAATGCCTGTATAAAATCGAAAAATGATTTCTTTGCTATAGTCATCTTATGGCTTTTTTTACCATCTTGAGTTACTATTCAAGAAGGTGGAAGAAGCTCTAACATGGCTACAGCAAAGAAATTATTTTTCGATTTTATATAGGCATTTTTAATTTTGTAGAGATATTCTAGTGTATTTTGTTTAATAAATATGTGTGTGTGGTTGCAGAAAGGAGTTTGCTATTAACTGAAAGGAGACCCTTTGATTTCTCTTGGAGACCTTAAAGGAACCGAGCAGGGCAAATTCCTAAGGTCCACTCAATATGTTCTTGTCATTGCAGCTGTTATTACCATATGATTATTCATATAGTATACGAACATGGATGGGCTGCTCACCAACATGCATTAGCCAGCATGGTGAATTTGTTGGCTTTTTACCTCTGAGTTTAAGAATATTTTTTCTAATATATACAATTATGACAGACAAAAAATAAATCATGGCCCTTATTTCCAGGAGGCTGTAAAGTCACCAACCAAAGCAGCAGTTGGTGGCTGAAGGCGGAGGGTGCTAAGAATCCCCTGATTGCAGACTCAGGCTGCCATTTGATGATGACTTTTTATTTAGGTACTTACAACTGCAGATCACTTTCAAGTGAAGGAAGATTGCAAGAGTTAGAAGAAGAACTGTCTTATATTAAATGGGACATTATTGGACTTTGTGAAATTAGAAGAAAAGGTAAAGAAACAATTGATTTAAAAAGTGAACATATACTCTACTATAAAGGTACAGATATTGGAAATGCAAGTGGAGTAGGATTCATTATAAATAATAAATGGAAGAATAACATTGTGGAGATTGATGGTGTATCAGACAGAGCAGCAAGATTAGTTTTACAACTTAATAGCAGATACCAAATGCAGATAATTCAGGTTTATGCCCCAACAAGTTCTCATAGTGATGAAGTAGTAGAAGATTTTTATATGGATGTACAAAAGGCTTTTGATCAGAGTAAACAACATTTTAAAATTGTTATGGGAGACTTTAATGCTAGAATTGGTAAACAAATGAAAGATGAAAATGCTGTAAGTAATTTTGGTGATGGTAATAGAAATGAGAGAGGACATAGACTTGTGGAGTTTGCAGAAAAAGAAAAACTTTATATTATGAATTCTTTTTTTGAGAAAAATGTTAAAAGGAAATGGACATGGAAGCATCCAAATGAAGGTACAGCAGAATTGGATTATATTTTGACTAACAGAAAATACATATTTCAAGATTGTAATATTCTTAATAAATTTAACACAGGAAGTGATCATCGATTAGTAAGATGTAAGATACATGTTAATGCAACACTAGAGAGACAAAAATTATTAAGAAAAACAATATTTACAGTTGATATTCTTAATTTTCAGAAACATTCTAATGAATTTAAATTAGAACTTACAAATCGGTTTCAAGTATTAGTAGATTTTGAACATAATTCAGATTTGAATGACATTAATAGGAAAATAACTGATATACTTTTAAAAACTGCAACAAAGATAGCTGGTAGAAAAAAGCAGCAATTGATCAATAAAATTTCTACTGAGACTAGAGAATTTATGAAGAAAAGAAGGAATATGAGGATATACAACAATGATGCATTAAAAAAGAATGAATATTTCGAATTTTGTAAAATGGTGCAGAAAAGAATTGAAAATGATATAAAAAACTATAATTGTGAACTAGCAAGGAAAGCTGTAGAAGGAAATAAAAGTCTAAAGAGTGGAAAACAACATTTTGGTATTGGTGGGAAATTTATATCTGCAATAAGAAAAATAGATGGCATTATTACTAAAAAGAAAGATGACATCATGAAATGTGTAGAAGACTTCTATAAAGAATTATATAGTAATAAAAAACAAGTGCCTTCTATACCTATTATATCTTCCGAATTGCCCAAAATTTTGAATGAGGAAATGAGACATGCAATTAAATTTATGAAGAAAGGGAAGGCTCCAGTTAATGATGGAATTATAATTGATATATTAAAAGAAGCAAGTGAAGAAATAGAAATTTTTTTAGCAAAGTTATATACCAAATGTCTAAATGATAAAGATGTACCAGATGATTGGAAGAATGCAGTATTAACATTAATATTTTAAAAAGGTGATAAAGAAGATATTAGAAATTACAAACCTATCAGTCTTTTATCAGTTTTATACAAAATTTTTACTAAGATAATTACAACTTGTCTACAGAAAATACTGGATTTCCATCAACCAAGAGAACAAGCTGGATTTAAAAGTGGTTTTAGTACAGTAGATCATATCCAGGTATTGAGAGAAGTTATAGAAAGGACAAATGAATATGAGTTGCCATTATGCTTAGGATTTGTAGATTATGAAAAGGCATTTGATTCTATAAACATTTCTTCAGTGATTAAAGCATTGGATCATCAAAGTGTAGATCCAGGATATTGTCATATTTTAAAGAATATTTATAAAAATGCAACAGCAACAATTAGATTACATAATGATAGTAGGAAAATCAACATTGAAAAGGGTGTAAGACAGGGTGATTCCATATCTCCAAAACTTTTTACAGCAGTGCTGCAAGAAGTATTTTGTGGATTAAAATGGGAAGCTAAAGGAATGAAAGTAAATGGAGATTATTTAAGTCATTTAGATTTTGCAGATGATGTAGTTGTTTTTGCAAATAATGCTTTAGAGTTACAGAAAATGTTGCAGGAGTTATCAGATGAAAGTAGGAAAGTAGGACTAAAGATAAATTTAAAAAGACTAAAGTAATGTTTAGTAGATTTTTTTCAAAATATGAAAATAAAGATTGATTATGATGAGTTAGAAGAAGTTAACAGTTACAAATACCTTGGTCAGATTATTAATACAGATGGAAACATAATGGATGAAATTAATCATAGAATTAAACTTGTTTGGAGTGCTTTTGGTAGAAATAACTTGATACTGAAAGGAAATATGCCTATGTGTTTGAAAAGGAAGGTTTTTAATAAATGTGTTTTGCCAGTTCTTACTTATGGATCTGAGACTTGGACACTTAATAGAAGAGCAATACAGAGACTTCAGACCACTCAAAGAAGTATGGAGAGATGCATGTTGGGAGTAACAAGAAGAGATCGAAAATGCAATGTATGGGTAAGAGAACAAACAGGTATTACTGACCTCACTGAAAAAATTAAAAGACTGAAGTGGAGTTGGGCTGGACATATTGCTAGAAGAGATGATAATAGATGGACAATTGAAATTTTAAACTGGATTCCAAGAGATTGTAAAAGACCCAGAAAGAGACCACATGTGAGATGGATGAATGAAATAAGAAAGTGTGCCGGGGTGATGTGGAGAAGAGAAGCTAGAGATAGGAAAAGATGGATTGAACTTGGAGAGACCTTCATCCTGCAGTGATTGATAATGGTTGTTGTTGATGATGATATATGTGTGTGTGTTGGAGTGAAAGATTTCATGGGCAAAATATGTTTTATAAATTGTTTTCTAGAGCAATCATATTTAATAAAAAATAAAATAATTGTAAAATAAAGTAATAGCAACAAACATTTCAACAAGATAATACTTGCTCTCAACTGACTACAATAGTATTCATGTGTTTGTTGTAGAATTTGGTTTAAATCTGCGTACTGTTTTTTTTTATTCATATATGTAAGGAAAACTTCCATATGGATAGTAGTTTTATTGTTTCATAATATTTGTTAATGCAATTTAATATGTTTTAAATTTTGATGGCCTCTTTAAATATTTATTAATAATAATTATTGCATGTGAATGTGATTTTAGTATTTGAGACTTTTTAACAATGACCAGTATCTAAAACATGGTGACCAAATGCTGCTGCAAATGAAAGTTTTTACTACATTAATGTGTTCATCTGTATTAGCATTTATACACTGATTGTTCCTTTCTATATATGTAATTTGGCATATGCAAGAAAGATCTCATAGACTATTTGTGTTTACAGAGAAATTAAATCCTTACATTTGGACAGAAATCTCTTGTTTAGTGGAAAATATTGTTTTTTATTGTAGCATTTAAGCACCTTTCCAATTTTATCTGTGGTTCCTTTTATGTATATAAAGTAATTTGTGGCAAAGTTGTGAAATGCAGAAAATTTGACATATTAAATAACTATCTACATAATACTAAATAGATGGTAAAGATATGTATAAAAGATTGTGATCTGGGTCAACCAATGAGTACTAGTTTAGTATAAAGTATGCATCTTGGAAATCATTTATCTTTTTCATATGTTTTTGATCATAAGTTTCAGGAATGTGTGAGTTTGCAATATATATAAATACTAATAATATTGTTTCTAAAAGCTTATGTGTAATAGAAATATAATAGTTAAATAGCTGACATTGCAGTACAATAACAAGTATTTTGCTCAGAGCTTCTTCTTTCTCAAGTCACAAGAATGTGTGTGGTGATATTTAAGATCATTAATTTTTTCTTTTTTATTTTCTTCTCATTCTCAAATTCTATTGGTTGAGAAGTTTTTAAAAAATAATTTATCCTCCAATAGCTTTTTCCAAAAATTGTTAATTTTCTTAAATTCACACTTTTCATTTATGCTCTTAGACATTTTAAAAATCTCCTATAGCTTCATTTTGCAATTTCTGGTCATACTGTTCAAGTTTTGCCAGAATATGTTTTATTAAAATTGATGTCATGGTTAATTACTTTAATATGTGAGTAAATGGCTAATGAAAGTCCTATTAATAATTCTGTGATCAAAACAACAATGAAGAAGCATTTTTTAGTAGCATAAATATTTTTGTGAAAATGGCTATCATCAGTCATTTTCACAAAGATAGTTATGCTTCTAAAAAAAGTACTTTATGCTGATTTTCATCACAGGATTATTAATAGAGATTTTTTATATAATAAGAAAAAAGATTTTGATACTTCAAAAGTTAAGACTATTCTGCCATTTATAAAGGGAGTAACTGATAAAAATGGTAAGTTTTAAAGTAAATTAATATCCACACAATTTATAAGACATTTAACAAAATTTTTAAAATATTTCCATGTTCTAAAGATAAAATTCTTTTGAAGTGTCATGGTGAATATGAAATTTCATGTGGAGTTTGTTTACATTCATACATTTGGACAGACCAATTGTAGAATAATTATAAGAAAGGAAGAAACATTTTGGCAGTTAGAGAAAAATCTAATTCATCAGTTATTTATTCACACATTAAATTAATAAACCAAGAAATCAATTTTAATAAATCACATATTCTGATAAAACTTGAACAATATGGTCAGAGATTACAAAGAGAAGCTATAGAAGATTTTTAAAAGGTATAAGAGCATAAATTTAACAATATTTGGAAAAAGCTATTTGATGATAAAATATTTTTTAAAACTTCTAAACTAATAGAATTTAAAAATGAGGAGAAAATAATAAAAATAAAATAAAATAAAATTAAAGTATATCTTTTAAAATGTGTATATAAAATTAAATTACAACATGAGTTATATATGTCTTACTAACTTGATTTGTGTGAAGTGGATGTTTCAAAATGTAATCAGAATGAGAGAAGTTGATCTAACTTCTTATGATGTGTTATAATTGAACTAAGATGAAAATTGCACTGATAGAAACAAAACTTAAATATATATATATATATATATATACATAAACTTCAAATAACTTTTAAAATTCTATTCAATCAGAATTGCACATTATGTCAAACATTATCATAATATGAGAATGCAGATGTTTGATACAATGTATAGTCTTATTGGCAAATCTTAAAAATCATTTAGAGTAATAATTTTATAATAGGAAATGGGCAAACATTTCTAACCATGGACAATGCAATCTTCAGTAGTGTCTCTAGTGGGACACATCTAAAAATGCTTTATTTACTAATAAATGAGGTATTTCAAATAGAGAAAAATATTGCACTCATGTCAGAAACTGACTTTTGATTTTTAATGTATTATCATAAAATAAAACTTTTGTGTTGTCATATATATGTATATGTGTATATTTATATGTGATCAAATTTTGTTCTCACAATAACTCAAGAATGAAAATTTTGCAATGATATTTAGGTGCCATGATCTTTATAAGCTACTATAAATGCAACTTTTAGATAGCAATATCTATTCATTGGAAATTCTGGTTTGATGCGATTGGACTCCCAATTTAACAATAACTTGAAACTATGCAACATGGAAAAAAATAATTAATTGACAAAACTACATTAAGATTCAAATTTTAAGACATTTTTGTTAGAAACAATTTTCCATAAAATCTTTGTGGTTTTGAAATATATTGAATAATTATAGAACTTCCAATTCACAATAGTCTTAAGATAAGCATTTTATAAAAATTTTATTTAACAAAAGTTACTTATATAAACCTAACTCTTCACATACCTGGAGCTTAATTGTAAATATATGGGATTTGAACTCAGACTTTTAAGCATCCTTCAACTACCCACACTATCTCATACAACTGACACACATGACACATGTAGAAAAGAAAAATAATTACCAATATATATATACTCTGTGTTAAACCAGAACTCATCAGTTGGTCCAGATTATCATCACCCACACATGTATATAATTAGTGCTCAGTTTATATTAAGATAGCAAATCTTCATACTTTAATGGATGGGCTTCAATCTACTTCAACCTTCAACTTTTCAACCATTCATATCATTGAAAATATGATGATGGAAAGCCCAAATCCCATATTGATGCTAATATTATTGCCATGCCCATGTTGACCTTAAGTCACTCTGACCCCTCATAAATAGGAGCTTATCCATTTAAATATATAGAAGATGAATGAACAGAATGCAAGCTTAATGTGTAAATATTGTGAAATATAATTTTTTTTTCCAAATTATAATATTATTTAGAAGTATTAGGAGGTCACTTTTGAATTTCATGAAATGAAAAAATTTGATTTATGCTCATGTATAATCATTTCTTATATATCTATATACATTTGTCAGTATAGGCTTTCTTTTTTACTTAATGTAAAAGTTTTACATATATTTTTGGCTGATAAATGTTGTTAGAAAAACAGGAGATACAATTAATATATGTCAGTATTAAAATTATTGTTTGAAAATTGTTTTAAAATTATGACTATTGATAGATTCTAATAAAGTTTTATATTAATTGATTTGATTTATTTTAAAATTATTATGACTATTAATTAATTGATTTATAAAATCCTCATTTTGTTCCCTGTTCAAATCCTATTGAATTAAATTATTTGTTTTATTTATATTTATAACTTTTGTATTTCTTTATTTGGAATTCTATGAACTATCTTATAGCATGTTATTTGAAGTTAGTGATAATAAGATATTAAATATTGAGTTTAGCATATAATAATTAGTTACCATTATTAATAAACCTAGCTTTATGAGACACAATGAAATGAAGATAATTGGGAGTAGATTAGTTATGTGAATGGCCAGATAGTGCTTATTTGGTAATATCAGTAATATAATTTAAATCATCATCATTGCATTACCTGAAAGCTAAGTAGTAAAGAAACAATTTATAGATTTAGCTTTATCTGAAATGTATAATTGAGGAGAGGAGTTTTGTCATTTAAGCATTGGAAACTTTAAGACAATCTGGCAAGTACTGTGATTGTCATCATTTATTCAAACTAGGCAATTTAACAGCTTTAATATTGTAGCTTATTGAATTGCATGGAAAGTAATATGAGGCAATCAAAAATAAAACATACAATTCCAAAAAAGTAACATTTTTAATATCTATTTCTTATTCCATGTTTCCATCACAAATATTGCAAAGCAATGGGTCCAGGTTACATGAATTGATCATTACATAATTAAAGATCAGATAATATTATACTTTTTCACTCACAACTTTATTCTGGCATAGTACTAAAAGAGGTGCCCAAGCACATTGACTAAGGATTTATCTACACACTATTGGAACAATACTAATTGAGCAGTATTCCACACATATGACTCTCCTGACCTAAATATTACTTAGAAAAATGACTCTAATCATATGTCCAGACCAAGTTTATAGTTAGGAACAAACATATAACAAGCAAATTTCATAAATTCTTTGGGACCAATTAATATTAATAATAAATTTTCCAGTAAGTGTGACCAATAATGTTAAAAAATGGAAGAAAAAGCATGTTCTTTTAGATGGAGGTCATGAGGAAATAATGCAGAATCATTCAGAATCAAATCATGAATATTCAACTTGAATGAAGTTTAATACATCAATGCTTGATTGCTAACTACAACATATTTTCTTTGTCTAACAAAAACATTCAATGCTATTAATTTTAAAATATTTCTAAACAGCCTTGTGACTTTAAATTTCATTTTCACAATTATTTAATCTTAAAGTGCATAAATAATTGTGCTTTTTTTCTGTCTAGGCATTATCAAGTAAAAATGCATAAATGAAAATGAATCTAAATCTTTTCTCATTACAATCTACCATGAATGCACTTAATTAGTGAGCAATATCTGCTAGTATTACCATAAAATTCAGAAAGTACTTTTATAACACCAACACATATAAAAACACAGACACCAAATATAATATAATTTTAAATACATAATATTTTAGTAGAAAATTAATTTAATTAAGAAAAATAATTAATATGTAAATGATAAAAATAATACCATAACTGGAATTAACATGAATGAAACTTAGATAAATTATTATTTAAATTTTAATTAAGATACATTTGTGTCAGTAATAATTACAATCTGGTAAAAATTATTTTATTCTACTCCTGGCATGAATAAAAAAATAAATTAATAATCCTACAGCTCACACATGTATATAAAGCATTAGATTAAAGTGAGCTTAATATAAATTAATATTAGAATCTCATATCATAATTATAAATTATTGATATACTACAGAATAAAGATCTTCCTAAATCTGAACCAATTTTTTTTATTTCATATCCTTTCTTTTCTACATTACAAGATTTCTTTATTTTATTCATACATTTTGCATGTAATTAATCTCTATATAGGTGTTTTATAATATCTTAAAATCCAATTTAAAATTTCAGTTGTTCATCTATTATCATCTCTTCTAACAATATGTACACCCTAGCTTCATTTTAATCTATTCATTTAATGATTTCAATGATAGATGTTTGTTCACTCAATCAAATTTTTCACTTTATGTATTACCTTATTTCAACATACATATCACTCCATACTTTATTAAATGTACTGAAATTTTTTCATTTTCTTGAATAAGTAATCTTAATGAAGTTCCAACTATAGCTGACTACACACCAAAAAATAAAATATATTGTTCCAATAGCCTTATGATTAGTAGAAAATATCAAACACAAAAAATCCAAATTATTTCAATTCAAAACCATATTTTTTTATGTTTATAACCCACAATAATATCATAGAGCAAGTCTCAGATTCATAAATAAAAAATGGTTAAACACAGTTGTTAAAAATCTTCCATTTCAAACACATAGGCAAATTTCCTTTTAGTATTAAGTTATTTCTAGATAAAACACTCCATCCAAATTTAATTCTATAATTAATTTCATCTATTATTATATTCTGGATAAAGTATTGCAGTTGTTTCATGGTTATCAATTTTTATTTTCTTCTTCTGAGAACATTATTCCTACTTTCTTACATTCATCTACTAATTCTTGAAAACCAACTATACCTATATTATTTGCAAAATCTTAAATAATTTCCTTGAGCTTTTTTCCACCTTTAGCTTTCCATTTTGTTTTACAAAACATCTTGTAAAATTGCTGTAAAAATTTTTGGAGATATGGAATTATTTTACTGATTGATAATTACCTCATTATTGTAATTAACTTTGTGCTAAACATTTTAGTATCTTTCTTTTACTTGGATTTTTTATTTAAACTTATATAATGAAACTATATATTTGTATTGTATTTTACAAATGTTATAGCAGCCTTTCCTCTAGACCTGTGTTCTGAAATCATAAATATTAAAATGTTCAAAACTGAAGAAATAGCAGGAATTGATTGGTATGAGGTGTTACAATTTGATAGCTACCTATATATATATATAATGAAGATGATTAGTATGTAAATATTAATGTTATTTACCTATTGCAATATTTTTTCCTTTTATAAATATTAAGTAAAAAATTTAAAGGTGTGTAAATAAACTTAGTTATTTGTAAGCTTACAATAATTAAAAATACTGAAATATAGATACTAAGATTATTTACCTATTGCAGTCTTTATCTAGTAGGACTCAGTTTTTTCCAGGTTGTTCCAGAGTTAGTAATTCAAATCCTGATTTTCACATGGGAAGTGTTATACGGAATATTCCAAAACTATTTATCCAATTTTTTTTTAATTGAAATAAAAAATAGTACTATATTGGTAACATTATTTACCTTTTAAATCAGTATATAAAAGCTGTTATTTACTTATTGCAACATGTTTTCTAAATTAATATTTAAATAATCATTTTTTTAAACATGAATAAAGAAACTTAACTATTTGTTGTTAGCCTACAATAATGAAAAATACTGTAATATAGATATTAATGTTATTTATCCACTGCTGACTTTTATCTTGAGCTTTGCTTTACACTTGGGCAAGTTTATACAGAATGTTTCAAAACTATAAATTAAATTGTTATTTTAATCTGAATAAAAAATACTAACATACAGAATAATTAATAATAAAGAAACTGTTTGAAACAACATTATGAATCTGATTGTTTTTACAAATTCCACATTGGTAAATTTTTTTATCATTTTAAATTAAGTTTAGATTTTTTTCTTAATAAATATAATAAGATAAATAATATTTTTATAAAGCGCAGACGGTATTGAAAATTAAATTAAGAGAGTGCAAACTTCTCAAGCGCTTGTGACTATTAGTAACCAATCAGATCTTAAATTCCCTGTCCCAGTGCTTAAGATCTGATTGGTTACTAATAGTCACAAGCGCTTGAGAAGTTTGCACTCTCTCAATTTAATTTTCAATACCGTCTGCGCTTTATAAAAATATTATTTACATATATTGCTGCAAAGTTATAACATCGAAAAACTACTGCATAGTAAATCGAAAGATTTCACGTTGTGTGTTTATAATTTGAACTCAGTCAATTAAGTGTGATGATATTTAACATTCACGCTCTCAGATATAAGTACTTTGGACTGGCTTGGATATATAGAAAGACAAGTAAAGAAGAGAGTGGGAACCACTCTTTTCTTGTTACAGTGCTTAAGATCTGATTGGTTACTAATAGTCACAAGCGCTTGAGAGTTTGCACTCTCTCAATTTAATAATAAGATAAAATGTTTTTAAGTTGAGTAAAAGAACTTAGTTATTTGAAAACCTGCAATAATCAAAAAATATTGCATAGGGATATCAGTATTTAAATATATGTTTTTTAAATTTAACTGAAAGACAATTTTAATATATATTTACTCAAATAAAGTTTATTAATAATAATTTCATTTATAAAGTTAGCACCTTCATGACTTCTTGGAGAGCAATATTGATTTTATCGATAAGAATATACTATTTTCTTCATCGTTAAACAATAAGAATAAAATACTATGTAATTCTTCAATTCTATATAATTATTTTAGATCTAATCTTATATAGTTACTAAAAGATGGCTATTAAAAGAAGTTATTCTTTTGTATTTATATATGTGCTACAATTAATGATATTGTGATCACTTATTTTGCAATATTTAAATGTAGATATATAAAAAAGACTACTGGCTTTATTGCTCGGGAATTCAAAAGTTTGAGCTCCAGAACTGCAAACACCAGAATCAATCCTGGAATCTTTCAATCCCAAATCTGACCCTCTACCAACTGTACCAAACTATACAGGGTATTTGGATATATGGTAATGTTGAACTCTTTCTAATTCTCACTACTTCATCATATTATCAATTTATATACTTATCAGGTGAAATTTTGGTTTAAACACCAGCCTATCATATACAATTCTAATTAAATATTGTCATGGAGGCATTTTCAACTCAATGCTTATGCAGGAGAGAATTGATCAATAGAATTTATAGAATTTTTACATTAGTGCCACCTGGGGGGAATGTAATAAGTTAAAATTTATAGATAATATTGTTTTAGAACATTTATAATTGTTATATACCATAAAAATAATTTTTAAAAAATTATTTTGTTATAAAAATATTAATAAATGAAAAAAGAAGTTTTTAATTATGAAATATTTTAGACAGAATTAGAATTGATTTTATTCATTATTATTATATTTCACAATGATTATGAATAATTATAATTGTCAAATGATTATTATTTTAATGACAATAAATTGATTATTTTTTAAATAAATTTCATTGAAAACACTTTATTGTTCAATTTTTTTTTAAACAACTGTTTTCATTTTTAAATTGACTAGTTATATATAGAGCTCACAAAATAAGCTTTTAACATTTGTAAATACAAGCTTATTAAATTAAGTCATGTGACATCTAACTTGTTTTCTTTTTATTAAATTGACTAGGTATGCTTAATATATAACTGTATACATCAATCAATATCCATGAAGTTTTTCATGATATAATATAATAAAGCATGACCTCATTAATAGCATTAGCACATAAAACATTTTTTAGGTAGTTTATCCATAGACAAGTCTGTTATTTATTCAATTATTAATTAATAAGTAGGTATGTAGCAATTCTCAATTAGGCAAAAAAAAAATCCTAAAAGTTTGTGCAATTTTGACTAGACTGATAGTATTCTCTGTTTCATGATTTCTTTGGGAAGACTTGCTATAAATGCTTTTACTATACTCTGGAGTATTTAAAACTATGTAATTTACCAATATTCATATGTAATAAAAATTCAGTTAAACTATAGGAAACAGAATGACTATACATAAATTAAATAAAAACTTATGTGACATTAATATTCATTAAGAAATAGTCATAAGTATAATAAGTGGCTTGATTGAAATTAGTTTGTTGAAGAAAAATATCCTGGAATTTGGCCCTAAATAATAAGAAAATGCTTGATAATCTTTAAACCAATCTTGCCAACATTTCTTTTTACTTTTTTTTTAATTATTAGCCTCTACTTTATATAAAGATGTACTCCAAACAAATAATTTAATAATTCACATTTCTAAATCAGTACGTACATATTAGACTTGCTGCCCATGTTTATGATGGCAGAATGACATACCTTTTTCTACTAGGAGAGAAGGATATTTGCAATGATAGAATGCTGTAATTGTGACTTTTAATATGGCTCTCTGCCATCACAAACACCCTCCCCTCACCCCACTTGAGAAACATATGACATTCTGCCATTACATTGACAGGCCACTGCTTTTAATACATAAATACCTCTAAATCTAATTCCAATGAGACGTATTAATATGTACTGTTATTAAATAATTTTTGTGGAGAAAATGTTAAGTCTTCACTGCTTTCATCTATGTAGTTAATAAACTTGCAAAATATTTTTAAAAATTTGTATCATCTAAAGTGTTTTTCCCATTTCTTAGTCTTTGATTCTCATTACTGTTCTTTATTATTTGACTTGGAATTATTTTTATTTTCCCTATTAAATATGCTGGTAGGTCATCAATTCTATTTAAATCTAGTGCAATGCTTTTTGTGTAAATTCCTTTGTTATCAAAAACATTTATTAGCAACTCTTGCAAACATTAAATAAAGCAAAAGATAAGCAACTAAAAATCCCAATGTGTTTGAATGCAGTGATAGAATAACACTTTGAAGAGTTAAAGTATTTTAATTGGCGCTTAGTTTAAAAAATCTTAAAATAGTTATCTTTTCTATCTTATACCATCAATTTGAATTTAAAGCTATATCTTTATGATCAGGCTAGAGCTTGCAATTTTTAAAAAGCATCTGAGAATTTCAAATTATGTATAATTTTTCAAGTAGCCAGCTTATATCCAATCTAATAGTTCTATTATTGATTGATATATAAGAATCTAACTACTGTACAGTAAAAAACATGAAGCAATTATAATATTGACGTAAACCATTGTATAAATAATAGTGGCAATTATCTTGCAGAAGTGTATAAATATTGTTTGATTATAAAAGTGCTATTGTTAGTTAAATTTTTTTTTTTCCACTAAGAGAGAGAATATCTTTTTTCATAATACAATAGAGAGAAATTTAAAATTGTGACTAGAAAATCACATATAAATTTAAGTTAAATTTATTTTTTTTAATTTAAAACAAATTTATTTTTATTTCTCTTATTACTTTAAAATATAGACAATATTTATTTATGTAATTAAAACTAAATGAAAATGGCGCGTGCTTATACGTGTAAGGATATAAATATA
Source organism: Epiperipatus broadwayi (assembly GCA_028023455.1). NCBI lineage: Eukaryota > Metazoa > Onychophora > Udeonychophora > Euonychophora > Peripatidae > Epiperipatus > Epiperipatus broadwayi. Next base: position 247,409 of record JAQFVV010012928.1, read on the forward strand.
TGGTACCATATGTAATTTAGTTTAATAAAATGGGCACAAATATTTATTTACAAACTATTCATAAATATTTTCTATATTTATTTTAAATAGTAAAATTTTAGCAGTCAAACTTCAAATTCAATTAAATAATTTTCTAAAAAAAAACCTTTTATCATAGTGAGAAAAGCTAATGTACTAAATTAACTTTTATTATGTTTGTTGTAAAATAAAAATTTATGATCGAGCAAAATCCAAGGACAACGCTGTTGATAAAAGCATTGAAGGTTATATAGTTTACTTACAATACAAAATTGGTTGCATTAGCTTTTACTTTCGGAATAATAGTTCCTAATGATCATATTATCTTTGAAAACAATAACTTGCTAATTGATTTTTTTTAAAATATTTTTTTTTTTACATCTCATTTTACTTATAGTTATATGGTGAACTATTTTTATCATCTAGTTGAATTATTAAACTTTTTTTTTTAAATTCAAACTTTATTTATACATCTTCACATATATTCAGCTATTAGTAATAACAAATTCAAACAAGCAAAACTCTCTATATGTATTGCCACTCAGTGCAAGCCAGAGTAATCAATGGAAGCCAAAAGGCTTGTGCATAAAATCCCCATCTAGATGAAGGCCACAAGCCAGAAAATCCCCATCTAGACAAAGGCCAGAAACCAGTCTGGGGATATTGGATGAGTAGGCACTAGATGGGGATTTTATGCACAAGCCTTCTGGCATCCATTGATTAATCTGGCTTGCACTAAGTGGCAATATGTATAGAGAGTTTTGCCTGTTAGAATAACAATTATGAGCAAGCATAAGAAATTGTGATTATGTGGTGTTTATTGGCTATTAGGAATAACATGTAAGTTAGTAAAGAATACTTTATAAATGGTGTTATTTTCTTCTCTATTTTAGATGTTGCTAGTGTGATCAGAAAAAGCTTAACAGAAAATGATGAAGACCTTTAAGTTAGTGAGTCCTAAATTGAAGATAGTTCTCTAACCAGCTAGGCTATTTTTTCAAATGCAACCATCAGTAGATATTATAAACTTATCTAGAAGAGTTCTGATTTTTCTTTTTTTTTCTTTATAAAGGTAAGATTAAGAAATAATTCATTTATGCATTTTGCTGTTATTATTAAAACAGCTTTTCTAATTATTTTTTTTTACTTTTTCAATTCCATTCTGCATAATATTTTTGTCATAGTAGGTTCATGCAAAAAAGAAATAAAAATCCTAAACCTGTTACAAAAACAATCTACAAGCATTAATCAGAAAGCATCACAAATATTTGGATTCAGAAAAAAAAGTAAGTTAACATATTTCAGAAATATTATATATATCTACAGTTGACTTAAAATCAGTAATGTTCATATTGCATTAAGATCTATTGTTAGTTCTAGAAATTTACTGTGTCAAAATTTTGTATAGATATCTTTGAAAGATTTTTAATCCTTTGGCATATAAGCAGACAATCTATCAAGGATTCTAAGCACTTTGTGGAGTTAATTAAAATATGAGAATAGAAAGTATTGTCATCTTATTAAGCTTTTATAAATTCAATAATGATGCAACAGTTAATGTTAAAAAAGGATTAAATTATTATAATAGTCTAATAATACTTTCTTTTGGTAGTATAACAAAACTCTTAACATTATACAAAACAATAGCATTTTTAATACAGCATAAAGTTATTCCAATAATGAAAATATGACTATAGGTTTAACAATTTACTACTATTAAATGATTATCAAGATGTATATTAAAGAGTTTGAAATAATAGTAATAAATGCTAGTTTATATTTATTAAAAATATGGCTTTGTTATGTTGATAATGCTATATATATATATATATATATATATATATATATATATATATATATATATATATATATATATATATCCACATGGGAAAGCTCTACATATCTCCTTCAATTAAATTCATTATTGAATTTTAAAAAAAACAATAATGATATCCTTAGAATCTTTTTCTAACAAGACTATCTTATGAAAAAATTTAAACTATTGTTATCCAAAACAACAACAGCCAGAGATTTAGGATTGCTTTCTAGCTGCTCTTGTTTAAAATAACTGTTTATCATCATCATCATCATTTTTAGCTATTATCAATTAACTACAGAATGAAGGGCTCTCCAAGTTCAAGTTATCTCTAATCTCTAGCCTCTCTTTTTCACATTACCCCAGCACATTTCCTTATTTCATTCATCCATTTTGCATGTGGTATCTTTCTAGGTCTTTTACAATCTTTTAGAATCCCTTTTAAGATTTTAAATGTTCATTTATTATAATTTCTTCTAACAATAGGTTCAACTTAACTCCACTTCAGTCTCTTATTTTTTTCAAAGATGTCAGTAATACCTGTTTGTTCTCTTATCCATGTATTAAATTTAATATGTCTTCTTACTACTTCTAATGTGATTTTTTCTATACTTCTTTGAGTGATCTAAAGTCTCTGCTTCTTTTTTATATTAAGTTATTTCTATCAAAAACACTCCAACTAAATTAATTCTATGATTAATTTTGTCCATTATGTTTCCATATTAATAATCTGATCAAGATATTGTAGTTGTTAACTTTTTTTAACTCTTCATTATCAATCCTTATCTTCACCTTTTGAGAAAATCCACTGAATGTTAGTTAAGTTTTTTACTGTTTATCTTTAATCCTATTTTTTTACTTTCATCTGGTAACTCTTGCAACATTTCCTGAACCTCTATAGCATTATTTGCAAAAATAACTGGATCATCATCGAACTCTAGATAACTTAAATAATTCATTTACTTTTATTTCCCAAACTTCTTATACTTCTTGCAAAACTGCTGTAAAAAGTTTTGGAGGTATGGACTCACCCTTTCATATACCCTTTTCAGTATTAATTTTCTGAATATTATTATGTAATCTAATTGTTTCTGTTTTACCTTGATAATCCAATGCATGGAATCAAATGCTTATTTATAATTTACAAATCCAAAGCATAATGGCAACTCATATTCATTTGTTCTTTCTATAACTTCTTTCAATACTTGATATGATCTACTTTAGTAAAATCACTTTTAAATCTGACTTGTTCTTTTGGTTGGTTGAAATCCAAAGTTTGCTAGAGACAAGTTATAATCATCTTGGTAAAAATTTTGTTAAAAATAATAAAATACTGATCTGTAATTTCTAATATTTTCTCTATCACCTTTTTTAAATATTAACACTGCATTCTTTCAATCATCTAGTACATCTTTATCATTTAGACCTTTGGTAAATAACTTCGAATTTTTTTTATATTTCTCTATCTGATTTCTTTAAGATATCAGTTATAATTTCATTATTGCATGGAGATTTTCCATTCTTTATAAATTTAATTGCATATCTCACGTTTTGAATTAAAATTATGGGTAATTCATAAGATATATTCCTTGTGTTTTATTACTATGTAATTCTTGTAGAACTCTTCTACACATTTCATGATTTCATCTCTCTTTTTAGTAATAACATGTGTCCCTGAAAATAAGACTTGATCTTATATTAATTTTGTTCCAAAAGATGAGTTAGGGCTTATTTTCAGGGGATTCCTTATTATTTCATATACAAAAATATACATTTATTCAAATACAAAAATCTATATTTATTCAATATTAATAATTTCAACAGTACATAAATAACTTTTACTACTGCTTGAATATGTAAATGTTATGATTATAATCTTACCACAGAACATTCTCATTCAGTACAAAAATATTAAAAGATATTTTTATGGTCTGTTAAATTATTAATATTTTAAATAATATATGAAATGTCAAGTTGGTTTGATTAATTTGTGAACTAAGATTGCCCTTAATAATAAGTTTCAGTCTTTCCAGATATCAATTTTGATTTATTTACAATATATACAGTTGAATCTCAGTTAAAAAGGGAATTCTTATATCAGGCTTAATGAATGGGCATTGATGAATAAAATATAAATTGTATTTTTAAGTTTATTTATGATTAGTCATGAATCTATCTGCAAAATAATTATGGGCAACATTTATTCAAGTATAAAAATCTACATTTATATCTATTCATATATTCATTACTTTATAGTTCAATATGTCCATTGAGTGTTTCAATGAGCTGACAATCTTAACTAGAGTTTTTATTTAAAGTAGAACTTATATTACCAGCATTCTGAAAACTCATGCTAGGACATGTTTTTTGATTAGATTTTATTTCAACAAATATGGTAGTTCCAACTTTTTTTCTTATTGCAGATATAAGTTTCCTACCAATATCAAAATCCTGTTTTACACTCTTGAGACTTTTATTCTCTTTTGTAGATTTTCTTGCTAGTTCACAATTATACCTTCTTACATCATTATCAATTCTTTTTCACACCATTTTATAAAGTTTAAGATATTCAATTCTTCTTAATGCATTATTTTTATATATTTTCATATTCCTTCTTTTCTTCATAAATTCTCTAGTCTCAGTAAAAATTTTACTAGTCAATTGTTGCTTCTTTTACCAGCTATCTTTGGTGCAATTTTTAAAAGTGTATCAGTTATTTTCCTAATGATTTCATTAAAATGTGAATCATGTTTAAAATCTGTTAATATTTGAAAATGATTTCCAAGTTCTAATTTAAATTCACTAGATGTTTCTGAAGATTAGAAATATCAACTGCGAGTATTGTTTTTCTTAATCATTTTTACATTCATTATGTTGAATTTATTAAGAACATTACAATCTTGAAATATATATTTTCTATTAGTTAAAATATAATCCAATTCTGCTATACTTTTATTTGAATGTTTCCATTTCCATTTTTATTTAACATTTTTTCAACAAAAGAATTTATAAAATAAAGGTTTTTTTCTGCAACCTCTAAAAGTCTATATCCTCTCTCATTTCTTTTACTATAACTAAATTTATTTACAGCACTTTCAGCTTTCAATTGTTTACTAATTCTAGCATTAAAATCTCCATGACAATTTTAAAATGTTGTTTGATCTGATCAAAGTACTTTGCACATCTATATAAAAATCCTCAACTACTTCAACACTGTGAGAACTTGTTGGGACATGAACCTGAATTATCTGCATTTGGTATCGGCTATTAAATTGAATGACTAATACTGCCACTCTGTCTGATCACTATATATCACAATATTATTCCACTTTTTATTTATAATGAATCCTATTCCATTGCCTCTCCAATATGTGTTCCTTTGTAATACAGTATGTAGCCACTTTTTAAATCAATTATCTCTTCACCTTTTCTTCTAACTTCATAAAGTCCAATACTGTCCCATTTAATATAAGACAGTTCTTCCAATTTTTGCAATCTTCCTTCATTTAAAAGTGATCTGCAGTTGCTAAATAAAAGATCATCATCAAATAATAATCTGTGTCAACAATAAAGGGATTCTTAGCACACACATTTTTGGTCACCTACCACTGCCTTGGATGGCAACTTCACAGTCTCCTGGAAATAAGGGTCATTATTTATTTTTATCTATCATGATTGTAAACATTTACTAAATAATTTTTTTTTCATTCACACATCTATTCATTCTGCCTTCAAGAAAACCAATTGTTATTTCAGTTAAGAGCTATCAGCCAACTGAAAAGAAAGATCATGGTATAATCTTAAACTCAGAAGCAAAAAGCCAAAATCTCACCTTGCTGATTAATGTGTGTTTGTGAGCAGCCTATCCACATTCATATATTATATAAATAATCACATAGTAATAACAACTGCAACAACAAAAACATATGGAGTGGTCATTAAAAATTTGCCCTACTTGGTTTTTAAGGCCTTCACGAGGAATCAAAGGATCTCCTTTCAGTTAACAGCCAACTCTTTTCTGCAGCCAATAACTCTATATAGAAAGATTTAAAGTATAATATGAATAATCATTTTTCTACTGTAACTAGTTATTAAATGAAACAACTAGAGGGCAGTTTAACTACTATCAATGACTATATCTATTGTTAATTATGTATAATTACTTTTAAAATTGTAATTTATCAATGGTATTTTTAATAAATATTAAACAATTTGTTATCAAATATTTTTATTTGCTTTATTAAAGAAGAAATATATTTGATATATCTTTTTAGAAGAAATGGGTTGGATATGCAAAAAAAGTATGAGAAAGTTATTAACTTCTTTATCATTGCTGTTATAAATTATCATTGGTAAGAAGTTTTATACATAATTTTAATTGCAAATTTATGAGGAATGTAATATATTTGTTATCACAATTCCATATTAAAATGCATCTATTAAAATGTGCAACTTGTGACTTAATATAAAATTAACAATCTTAAAAATATTTAAATTCTTAGTTATTTATTTTTATTATTTAATAACAATGACCTTATTATTACAGATTTATCATATCCCAAGGTATGATGCTTTTATGATAATATATAATATATAATTACTGCTCTTAGTAAATCTAAATTAGCATCAAAATTGTATCTAGGATTAAATGCAAAAAAAATCAGTATGTCATTTCGTTAGATAAACCAGTAGAATGACAAGTAAAAGACTTTACCTCCTCTACAATGCATGTAAGAAATAACTTGAAAAGTGAGGACAAAAAATTGTTTCTACAGTAATATTTTTATATTGAATAAATATAATGTCATGTGAAATTTACTAGGCCTATTTTAAATAATAATTGAACTAACCTCTAGTTGCCATGTTCAATGTGTAATTTAACATTTCTGTTCTATAAACTTAATATCAGTTATTTAAAAATTAATTTAAATTAAAATATAGATGCCGATTTAAGTTTCACTCTCAGGTTGTTATTGTTCTAGAGAACTATAAATAAAAATACCTAAAATATGGTAAGAAGTGATCCATTTTCTTATTGTACAAAATTGTTGAACATGATAGCTAGAGGGCAGTTCAATTATTATTTAAATTAGACTTGGAAAATTTCACATGACATTATATATATATATTGCTAGCTTAACACCCTGTAATCATGAACTATTTTTTTATATTTCTATTAATAGTTTTTTAAATTGGATTAGCATAACAAGTTTATGCATCTTTTATTAATATGATTTTTATTGTTTTGTTATCTTAGAGAAATTTAATTGTGATAAAATGCTTTAAACCTAAAAGTTAAAATGTTCTTTTGATTGACCAATTTACATTTGTAGTAAAATATGTAAGCTTTATTGTAAATGTTAATTTATTAATATATGCATATTTGTGGAAACAATGTCTACTAATTTATATTTCCAAGAAAGTGTAAATAAAAATAAAAAAGTAATAAAGGTCACATTAGAAAATAATGAAAGCTTTCTTTTACATTTTATTGAGTATTAAATTAATATACATATATCAAAATAAATATTATAATATCAACATTATTACAAGAACAAAATAACATCCTGAACATAATATTATGTTATGACAAACTTGATCAGTATATAAACTATTATAAATCATTCACAATTATTACAAGAACAAAATAAATATTTTGTATATAATGTTGTGTTATTCCAAACATGATTAGTATGAAGACTGCTAATAATTACTTCCTTATTGATTCTATAAACTTTTAGTAAACTCCTATTTTTATAATAGATGCTAAGAAATGTATTGAATAATAAAGTGGAATATTAAAGTTAAATATTTTTTGTTCTTGGTTATAAAAACGAGAGTTTAACTATAAAACAATGTTTGTTGTTGCTTACTTTATATAATATCAAAGAAAAATATTTTTTAATATCTTCTAAATACAAATATATTGAAACTAACTTTTATAATTACATGCTCCCCTTTAAAATAGGTATATTTATTTACAAAAAAAATAGTTTTCTTTTTGATATATTAATAACTTAGATTTTTGTCAAAATCAAAAATTAATTCAATTACAAATAATCTATTCATATCAGAAAGACGTTTTTATTTAATCTAAAATAATTTATAGTGTTTTAAATATATCAAGAATATTATTACACACTTAATTAATATTCAAATCATAGTAGTTTTATTTTCATATTTATATAAGTAAGTTTTGCCTATGTTTATCATTATTTTTTAAACTTTAAATATATACGCATACACACACTATTAAGACTGCACATATACTGTAGTGTGAGATATATGACAGACTCTTATTTCCAAATAAATAATTAATATACAATAATGAAAAATATTGTGAAAGAAATAGTTAGAACAGTCAATGTTAAATATTTAAATAAACATTTTCAAAGATCTGTTGAAATAAAAAATAACAGAAACTTTTCAGTCAGGATTTAAGTTTTTATTTTAACAGCCTCATAAGCTAGTATTCATTGCTGATATTTTCATTCCAGTAGATTTCACCAAATCTTATATAAATTAATAATCTATAATATTTAATTCAGAGTTTAAATAATATTTAAGCAGTATTTAAATTGTTGCATAATATGTTTACACTCTGCATTAAATATTATTAATTTTTAGAAGACATTATTTATTGGATTAAAATGATAAATGATGGTACATAGATAATAAAACCATTCAGCTAGAGGTTTTAACTTTGGGTAAAGACTTTTTGTTATTTTACATTTAGATAGGCTTTTAAATGTTCTTTATTTATAGCATTTAACATTGGCTATTGCACTTTTTAATGGCACTTAATCAATGAAAATAAATTTTAATTTCGTGCAACAATATTTTTTAACATATTAATTTATTTAACTTATAAAGTTTTTTACTGCATAAGAAAAATTAATCAAAATATTAGATTTTATTAAATGGATAATTACATTTATATAAATAAGCAAAATTTTAAAAAAATCATATATATATATATATAATTTATATTTGAAGTGGAAATAAATTTTTATTTAACAACACCTGCTTCAAAAATAAATTCATTTGATAGCAGGTGTTATTCCATGAAAATGCTTCAATAAATTTCTATAAGTTTTCTGGTTATCTAACTTTTTGATTATAATGTACCAAATACACACGCACATAAAATATATGAGCCATCATAATATTTTAAAGAATACATATTATGTTGGACACAGAACATTAATTAATAATATTTTTGTTATATCACAGATATAACTTAACAGTATAAAAATATAGTTTAACACCAAAGAATTTAAATAACTTTATCAGTATAATAAAATAAAGGATTAAATGCCATTCTGCTAATACATTTACTACAAAAAATAAGAATAGCTAAATATCTTCAAATAATTGCTACATACTAATTTTATAAGAGAAATCAAAATGATGTTATGCAGATATTTATATAATAATAAAATTACAGGTAAAAATTAAAAGTTAGTAAAATATCTACATACACTTGAGATAGTCCATATAAATTATATAATAAAGAGCAATAGCTAACAATCTGTTATTTATTTTAATCTAAAATAAAGCAGTTGTAAAGTGTATATATACTACATATTTGTTTAAATCTGAAATCAAAGCATAGTTTCCTGAAGACATTTGTAAAAAAAAAACATGATAAAAAATTTAAGTCAAAGGACAATTGCAAAAATTAAGAGTTAAAAAATATTCTAGGCTAAAATATTTATAGAATGACCTTTTCATTTGAATTATTACCTACAGTCTATACTTGTAGTTTGTACACAACATAGGATTTTGTCAGAGCTCTAAAATATAGATAAATTTTCCAATTTGGTTCTCTTGATGATTTTGTATAGAAGGTTATTCTTAATTTTTGATTTATAAAAGTTTTATCTTTATATTTGAAGATTTTTTTTCAATTTACATCTTGTTAAAGGCAATATATTTTAAACAGGTCCATTACACATCAAACTCATGATTTAAAAGTCAATGTCATTTTTTCATTTAGGCATTGTTTAGCTGGATATTTTCTTATAAACATAAGCAAGACTGCATGGCTAGTAAAAAGAAGTATCCTAGCCATCTATTGTGACATATTTCGCCATTTCATTGAGAAATAGCATAATTTTTAACATTCATATAAATTGTAATAATACAATTCTATTTCTTATAATAATCATATATCCTATCAACAATTTTAACTATAGCTTGGCAAGTATTGTAAAATTATTCTCTTTTTTCTGATATCTATCTATAATATTTCAATATGCAACTTTGTGCAATAACTTGCTTAAATAATATAAATAACCAGAGGTTTGAATTGATAATATCTGACCACATGATAGTCAGATTTGAAAATTAATCAATATTTCTATTTGTATTAAGTCAATTGCTCACATAAATAATGTTTTTGGGAGATATGTTGTTATTTAATATAATCTGTGATGTTGTGATTATTTTTTTATACTTAATTCAAAAGAGATTTGAATTACTTTGTCTTTAATTAATATGTGCATTTAATTTATATAAACGAAATATTTTATGATTTATGCTAACAAATTTAATTTACAAACAATTTAATTTATATTCAATCTCAATAAATTTTATTCTGATTGCAACAATTACCTTTTTACATATTTTTTCTCGATTTTCTTTTTTATGATTTTAATAAAAATGAAATCATTCCACATTAAAATAAAAATTACTTTATTCATTTATCTTTACATTTTTTATTTCAAATCTATCCTAAAATAATTGCTGAAATATGGGATTCAAGAAAAACATTCTTTTCCTTTTCCAATGTGCTATAAAATATGATATAGAACATATTTATTTTTAGGATTTATATTTAAAATTTGACAATAAATAGTAATGTTAAGCTTTTTATAATAATTTTAATTAAATGTTTCTTAAGTATTAACACATCATTAAAAACCATCAGGGGTAATAATATTTTATTTAAATGTAATCAAACAGATATCTTTGTCTCAATATATAAAAAATAAATTTTAAATGCTTTCTCTTTTACTCTCTCTTTATATATGTGTGTGTGTATTTTCATCTTTAATAATAATTTATAGTTTTGAAAATGATTAGTAATAATCATTAAAGTATTTATCTGAAATGGATGGCATCAAAGTTGTGAGTGGAGGGAGTTTGACTATGGTAAATGAAAATGTAACAATCTTTAATAATCTGTGCAAATAGATATTATAACATTATTTATATGTTCTTGTTTGTAATATTTGTACATACAAAATATTGAAAGAGAAGAAACAGATAATATATATATATATATATATATATATATATATTGTACCCTTACTTCTTGATATATAAAATAGTTTAAAATACAACTAGCTCAGTTACATTATTATGCTTCATTAAAATTTGCATATCTATCTTGAATATACTTTTATATTATCATATCTTAATTAAATTTATTATCAATCATCAAAATCAATATAGTTCTAGATTATACTAATTAAATAAGTATATATTAAAATTATGAGACTGCGAAGTAAAGTTACAAAGTAATAAGCAGATTTACACTGAGTCAATATCTCCCTAGATACCGTCTCAATGGCATAAGAATACTACTACTACCTTATCATCTTACCACTACATCTATAGCATTCTTATGACTTTTAAATGAAATAAATTATCTTCAATAATACTAGAATAATTCCTAACTTTTAATTCAAAATATAATTAAATAATCTCAGGTTCTTCTAAGTTGTTTTGAAATAATAATAAATTATGTAAATAAGTATGATGTGGGATTTTATATCAAACTTAAATACACCTAACTTATTTTAATAATAATAATAAATAATACTAATCTTAGAGTGTAATTTAATCTCATCTATTTCTATTATATAATCAATCATTAAATGAATAAACAATCATATGTATATCTTTTATTTCATATGGTATCTTCATTTTAGAATAGATCAAAATCTTATACTTAATAATCTGTGGCAATAAACAATATTGTATTCTTATAATGTGCATTATAATCATCTTATGACCATTGTAATATTTATGTTCATGTCAATCAATTCTTATAAATAATGTTAAGCAAATATGGTATTCAATTCTAAATAATAATAACAAATTCATTTTGTGCAAATATTATGTTTATTTCAAATCATCTGAGGTTAAAATGCTGTGGTGAAAAATAATGAAACTCGACACACTTTTAAAACAAATTAACAAATTTATTTACAATAACTTTAAATAAGAATTTATTTACACTATTTACAGTTTTAGAATTTAAGAAAATAAATCAAAATAAAATAAGAAATTACAAATACCAGAAGTTTATATTGTTACTAATTCATGTGCTTAATAAGCAATTATACACTCCTTCAATTACTATACTAATAATATCATAGTATGTTTTCAAAAAACTTAGATTTTAAAATAAATGTTAATAAACTTCCATTACAAATAATAAATATATGTCAAAATTATTTATGTAGCATGTGTAAACAATGAAGCTCTACTAATTAAATAGCTACATTAATTAAGTATTACCATTTATAATGTATTATCATATATTTACTTTATTATTAGCATTGCTTAATAGCTTTATAAAATTAATATATCTTTGTAATGTAAAAACAAATAATTGACTGTAATTATACTTTACTTAATGTAATTCCTGTTATATGTTTTATCAAATATGCATTATATATCTGTACTGTTCAAATACTATTATTTAAATCATTTATCAATTTCAAATTCATAAAGCATTACCTTAGATAAATTCTATGATTCTTTTCTATGTAAAAAATCATTACTTTACTTGATGGGTTCTTTAATCCTTTCTAATACTTTTTTATTTATAAACATCCTCTAAATTTATCTAAAATTTCCGGAAAACAAACATCAACTTTAAATAAAATATTCATCATCCAAATTACCTATACTACATCGTCTATACTTAATAAACTTCAATCCAAATATAAGCTTCTACCCATAACGTAACTTAACTTATTTAATAAAACAAAATACAAAAAAATATAGACTTTTAAAATCCTTTTCTAAATTGCAAAAAAAAAAATAATTATTAAGATAAATAATAAACATCATTTTAGTACTAAGCATAAATAAAATATCAAAATTATTTACGAAAGAATCATATAATTATTTCTAAGCTTCTTACGTAATGTTGTATCATGTTGATGTTATAAATCAAAACTTATGCATATTTTAATAAAGTTCGTTGCCAATATAATGTATGTGTTTTCTTAAAAATATCTATACATTCATTCCACAAAACATAATATTTGGTTGATCTAAAGAAAAAAAAATATTAAATACATCAAAATTATTATATAATGTTTTACCATAACAATAGTAATGTCCATTCTGCTATCCAGTAGTCTTCGGAATTTGCAGCTTCAGAAAACAAAAATAATACACATTCATACTCATAACATTCACTAAAATATTCCATGTTATATTAATTATAAAAATAAATTTATGTAATTAATTATTATATTATTTTTAAGTTACTATTTAATAAATGTACCTAACCTACTTTTTAATAGTTTAATAATATTTTAAATTTTATGTTAAATAAATAAAATAAAAATTTATATTACGGATTCCAGCGATGACTTTTGTTCTACCATAAAAGTTCTAACAGATATCCTGCGTATAAAGTCAATAGAACACTATTTCCTGTTCCGTTGAATCACGTGTTTCTTGAAAGTTTATAATAAAATGATAACGTTTTTTTTTAAAAATAATAAGTTCCAATAAGAAAATAAATAAAATTTAAAAATAGTTTATAAGTTCTTTGGATCCAATTCTTCATCAATTATTATTTGAAAGTTATCATTTCAACTTAGTTTATAATTGATAAAATTGTCATTTAATTATTTTTCAATTAACTTGGTTTGGCTTGGACGTCCATGTATTATTTACGCATTTTTTCAAAACAATATATCCAGGTAAGAATCTATTCTTCCATCTATAACGGCCAGCGTTTAGATAACTTCAATAAAATAATTTTATCATATTACGATTTTTTAAAATACTTATACTTATAATATATTTGCCTTTTCAAATTATCAATATCTAGTCTTTTAAGCATAAAGACTTAACAAGGCAAGTATTTATTTAAAATTATTACTGCTTCTTATATCTTTCCTTAAGATACATATTTTACTTTTATAATTTGTCAAAATACTTTCTTTTACAGAAATATTTATATTTCTTTAAAATATCTATTAATAATAGACAATAGTAATTTAACTTTTGAAAACTATTTATAGTCCAAAATACTACTTTTCTCGATCTTATAGTTTTCTGTACTAATCCAGCGTCTGTTACTTTTCTAGCATAAAGTTTCTGATATATTTCTACGATACGTGATGTTTCCATGATCATTTGTACGTAAATCAAGTTTCGATATTGAGAAGACTAATAGGGAATATTAAAATATCTACTGCATATTCATTATTTAAACTTTTATAAAATTATATACAATAACACTCTTATGATTTTAAAATTGATTTTAAGAGCGTTTATAAATTTACTTGGCTATTTTCCCAATAGCACGTTTAACTTAGAAATTTAATTACAGAGAGAGAGCCCCCTTCAACAATTGAATCCAGCTTTTATACTAGACAGAAGACTCCTTATCTGATTGGTACGTTTAAACAATCAAACTTTCTAGCTTATTTACATATTTATCAACTCACTATTAAAAATAAAATAATGACTTATTTAATATTTAATATTATTACATTTTTAAAATAATCTTATCGTTTATTCAAATCTATCAAACATTCTTTTAAAATATTCTTTCTCACTTGGCCTAAATTTTAACTTTTATAAGATCATTAAAATAAACTAAATCTTTTTAAATACGTTATATTTTTAAGACAATATTTTTAAAAATCAGATTTAATGTTTTACATTAATATCTTTATTTTTATCTCGTGATAACTCACGTATTATTTATAAATTTCACAACATAATTTTTTAAAATAGTTATGCAACTTTATTAGACAACTTCCACGCGTGCGTGTGTAAATTTAACTAACATCTGTTTTTTTTTATAACACAAGAAACGCTTCATAGTCTAAAAATAAACTAACAATTGCATTTTTTAAAATAAATATTTTTAAAATAAATAAGATATTATATCAGATTTTAAAATAATTATTTGATATGATTAAAATCAAATATTAATCTCAATTTAAGTACTT
Source organism: Epiperipatus broadwayi (assembly GCA_028023455.1). Lineage (NCBI taxonomy): Eukaryota > Metazoa > Onychophora > Udeonychophora > Euonychophora > Peripatidae > Epiperipatus > Epiperipatus broadwayi. The sequence continues at coordinate 262,460 of JAQFVV010012928.1, forward strand.
ATAATAATTAAAATATTTTTATTCATTTTTAACATATATTTTAAACTAAATAAATATCTTTGTCTAATTTTAACTTGTCTTTTAAATACTTTAGCTTCAAACATTTGTTATTAAATTTATTAATGCAGTATTACATCATAATCATCATCATTTTAAATATCTTCTCAATACCAACACAATTCACATATCAAATACTCATAGATTGCTTTAATTAAACTTATGGTAACATTACCACAAGCAAAGTCAACATCACACATTTTAAAATACTTCTTAAATTTAAAATTTTCTACTAGATTAGCACAAAACTTAAATGGTGACCCATACAAAAGGGCACAATATATATATATATATATATTGTATATATATATATATATATATATCATCATTATCAACCATTATCAATCCACTGCAGGATGAAGGTCTCTCCAAGTTTAATCCATCTTCTTCGATCTTTAGCTTCTCTTCTCCACATCACCCCTGCACACTTTCTTATTTCATCCATCCATCTCACATGTGGTCTCTTTCTGGGTCTTTTACAATCTCTTGGAATCCAGTTTAAAATTTCAATTGTCCATCTATTATCATCTCTTCTAGCAATATGTCCAGCCCAACTCCACTTCAATCTTTTAATTTTTTTAATGAGGTCAGTAACAACCGTTTGTTCTCTTACCCATACATTGCATTTTCAATCTCTTCTTGTTACTCCCAACTCTCCATACTTCTGTGAGTGGTCTGAAGTCTCTGTATTGCTCTTTTATGGAGAGTCCAAGTCTCAGATCCATAAGTAAGAACTGGTAAAACACATTTGTTAAAAACCTTCCTTTTCAAACACATAGGCATATTTCCTTTTAGTATCAAGTTATTTCTACCAAAAGCACTCCAACCAAGTTTAATTCTATGATTAATTTCATCCATTATGTTTCCATCTGTATTAATAATCTGACCAAGGTATTTGTAACTGTTAACTTCTTCTAATTCATCATAATCAATCTTTATTTTCATATTTTGAGCAAATCGATTAAACATTACTTTAGTCTTTTTAACATTTATCTTTAGTCCTACTTTCCTACTTTCATCTGATAACTCCTGCAACATTTCCTGCAGCTCTGAAGCATTATTTGCAAAAACAACTACATCATCTGCAAAATCTAAATGACTTAAATAATCTCCATTTACTTTCACTCCTTTAGTTTCCAATTTTAATCCACAAAATACTTCTTGCAGCACTGCTGTAAAAAGTTTTGGAGATATGGAGTCACCTTGTCTTACACCTTTCTCAATGTTGACTTTCCCAGTATCATTATGTAATCTAATTGTTGCTGTTGCATTTTTATAAATATTCTTTAAAATATGACAATATCCTGGATCTATACCTTGATGATCCAATGCTTTAATCACTGAAGAAATGTTTATAGAATCAAATGCCTTTTCATAATCTACAAATCCAAAACATAATGACAACTCATATTCATTTGTCCTTTCTATAACTTTTCTCAATACCTGAATATGATCTACTGTACTAAAACCACTTTTAAATCCAGCTTGTTCTCTTGGTTGGTGGAAATCCAATGTTCTCTGTAGACGAGTTGTAATTATCTTGGTAAAAATTTTATATAAAACTGATAAAAGGCTGATAGGTCTGTAATTTCTAATATCTTCTTTATCACCTTTTTTAAATATTAATATTATTACTGCATTCTTCCAATCATCTGGTACATCTTTATCATTTAGACATTTGGTATATAACTTTGCTAAAAAAATTTCTGTTTCTTCACCTGCTTCTTTTAATATATCAATTATAATTCCATCATTACCTGGAGCCTTTCCTTTCTTCATACATTTAATTGCATTTCTCACTTCTTCATTTTAAATTCTGGGCAATTCAGAAGATGTAATAGATATAGGAGGTACTTGTTCTTTATTACTATATAATTCTTGATAAAAGTTTTCTACCAATTTCATGATGTCATCTCTCTTTTTAGTAATAATGCCATCTTTTTTTCTTATTGCAGATATAAATTTCCTACCAATACCAAAATGTTGTTTTACTTTCTTAAGACTTTTATTTTCTTCTAAAGCTTTTCTTGCTAGTTCACAGTTATACTTTCTTATATCATTTTCAACTCTTTTCCGCACCATTTTACAAAATTCGAGATATTCAATTCTTTTTAATGCATCATTTTTGTATATCTTCATATTTCTTCTTTTCTTCATAAATTCTCTAGTCTCAGTAGAAATTTTATTGGTCAATTGCTGCTTTTTTCTACCAGCTATCTTTGTTGCAGTTTTTAAAAGTGTATCAGTTATTTTCATATTAATTTCATTCAAATCTGAATCATGTTCAAAATCTACTAATACTAGAAACCGATTTGTAAGTTCTAATTTAAATTCATTAGAATGTTTCTGAAGATTAGGAATATCACCTGTAAATATTGGTTTTTCTTAACAATTTTTGTCTTTTTAGTTTTACATTAACACGTATCTTGCACCTTATTAATCGATGATCACTTCCTGTGTTAAATCTATTAAGAACATTACAATCTTGAAATATGTATTTCCTGTTAGTCAAAATATAATCCAATTCTGCTGTACCTTCATTTGGATGCTTCCATGTCCATTTTCTTTTAGCATTTTTATCAAAAAAAGAATTTATAATATAATGTTTTTCTTTTTCTGCAAACTCCACAAGTCTATGTCCTCTCTCATTTCTATTACCATAACCAAAATTACCTACAGCACTTTCATCTTTCATTTGTTTACCAATTCTAGGATTAAAGTCTCCCATAACACTTTACTCTGATCAAAAGCCTTTTGTACATCCATATAAAAATCTTCTACTACTTCATCACTATGAGAACTTGTTCTGCATTTGGTATCTGCTATTAAGTTGTATAACTAATCTTGCCACTCTGTTTGATACACCATCAATCTCCACAATATTGTTCTTCCACTTTTTATTTTTAATGAATCCTATTCCACTTGTATTTCCAATATTTGTGCCTTTATAATAGAATATATGTCCACTTTTTAAATCAATTGTCTCTTCACCTTTTCTTCTAACTTCACAAAGTCCAATAATATTCCATTTAATATAAGAGAGTTCTTCTTCTAATTTTTGCAATCTTCCTTCACTTGAAAGTGATCTGCAGTTGTAAGTATCTAAATAAAAAGTTGTCATCAAATGGCAGCCTGGATCTGCAATCAGGGGATTCTTAGCACCCTCCACCTTTGGCCACCAACCGCTGCCTTGGTTGGTGACTTTACAGCCTCCTGGGAATAAGGACCATGCTTTATTTTTGTCTATCATAATTGTATATATGTATTGGAAAAATATTTATCATTTACACATTCTGCTCTAGCAGGCATTGAGAAGAAAGACCATGGTGTTTCTTGATCTTAAACTCAGAGGTAAAAAGCCAATAAACTCACCATGCTGGCTAATGCATGTTGGTGAGCAGCCCATCCATGTTCATATACTATATGAATAATCACATAGTAATAACAGCTGCAATGACAAGAACGTATGGAGTGGACATTAGGAATTTGCCCTGCTCGGTTCCTTTAAGACCTCCAAGAGGAATCAAAGGGTTTCCTTTCAGTTAATAGCAAACTTCTTTCTGCAGCCATATATATATATATATATATATATATATATATATATATATATATATATATATATATAATTAAAAAATATAACATATAAAAAATAAACATTTAACATAGGCATGTGGACTTTTTTATTATACACACAAAAATAAGCACCTGCAATTGAAACAATTTTTTAACGGCTTATTTTAAAAATAACCTTTTAAAAAACCTGGAAATTAACTTCCGGTTTAATGGTGGCTTCTGAATGCAGATCTTCTGCATCATCTCTCATCTGATGTGAATATATTTGCACTAAAAGTGGAAAAATTCGAGGAAATTACGAAACTATATCTGTGAGTACAATCTTTCATTATTCTATGCAATTATTTAAGTGTGATTTGCTACTTTAAAGTAGTTTTGAAACATTAAATTAAATAACTTTTATTAATTATGGTTAACTGCTAAAATGGACTCTGTAATAAAGCCTATACTAAGGCCTAAACGCTCTAATGGGAGGAAAAATATATATACTAACCTTAAAACCTCTGATGAGTCCCAAAGTTTGGATTACAACAATAAGCCCTCCAAAGAACCTAAGAATAAATCTACAATGGTGAAAGCATTTCAAATAATCAATTTCTTTCTTCTTCGACTACTAACAACCCGATAATAAAATCTATGCTAAAATCGAAACACTGTCACGTGAAGGGAAAATAATTCGAAATTATCTAGTGATTTCCAAATTGTAAATGCAAAGTATTGCAACCCCTAATGAACCTAAAAATAGCAGTGAAAATGTTCGAAATGATCATACCGTTAAAAAAAAAAAGTATAATTCGGCTCATAAACTCGTGAAACAACGGGAAAACTTTGCAACAGGGGAAAAATGATGATTCCCAATTACAGCCTCAAACAAAAAAATGAATCACTTAGAGAATACCAAAACTTTACAAACACCATCAAAAACTAATCTATCTCCACTAAATAATCCAGAACTGGGAAAACAGATTAACAACAATAATTTATATAATAACACAAATCCAAATCTCATAAAATCTCAAAACATTTAAAGGAAAATAAAAATTCCAAAACTACAATAATTAAACCAAATCAGAAATCGACCAGAAACCATAATGATATGCACTCTCCCATTCCAAAACAATCTTCACTAAGTCACCCAGAGTTTGACAAATTCAATATCACAAGCCCTGAATACAGGGATTCAAACCAACTACCTCACAACTCTGAGCATAATAAAACCACAAGCCCAATGATGAATGAAATGACATATGCAAACAAGGTCAGAGCTAACATAATAATAAATACACATCATCAAACATCACAACCTGATAAATACATGGAAGCAATTTGACTTTTACAAGAAATAGAAACAGAACAGTCTACATCAAACTACTCTAATCCTCAAACAACATCTACAGATAATCCTACTTGTGATATTCAGAACCATGAAATAATAAATGAACAGTTTAACCAAACCATCCCATTGCCACTCCACAAATCTCTACTCAACTATTATAATGAGTGTTCTCTCATACTTTCCACTACAGATAACTGTTTAAATCTATACACATTCCCTACATCATCACTATATGAACTATGTAAAGCACATGGCTGGTGGAAATCGATCCATAAGATCCTCTTTCATCCAAATGAAAGATATCTTATCATCCAGTTCACAAACCAACAAGTTAAAGCTGCCTTTAGAAATAGTCATAAACTCCTAAACAACAAATTTCTTGTCTACATTGACCTCAACTGCCCAGTTGTTTTAACAGGGTGAATTCAAAAATGTACCATGGACTTTGAAAAGGCAGACCTTCAGTGCCACTTCAAAGACTATGGCACCATTACCAAATTTCAATACCTAGTAGCAGACAACGATGATCCCACAGTATACATCAACACTGCACAATTTCAGCTAGTTCTTAAAAAAGGAATTCCATCTCAATCAGTCCCATCTCTAATTCAACATGGCGAATCTCCACTCAACATCATCTTTCGTGGCCTTCCACCCCAATGCTTCCATTGCAGGCAGAGAGGCCATCTAAAAAAGATTGTCAAGAGAGAAAATGCATAATTTGTGGAGAAATTGGGTACAAATTCCACAAATGTGATAGCGATCAAGAAAATCAACATCTAACAAATACATACCCAAGTCTCAAGCAACAATATATCACTAGCAATACCACAGATCATCACTACATCATCATCAAAAATTCCTAATGATAAAACTTCCTTGGAAACAGAACAATTTCAACTCACTCCTGAACAGCTGCATACCAATGACAATTGCGTATCATCATCAGATACAGCAACAATCAGCCAAACAGACATGGACACTGATGCTGAACAAAGCGACACTACAATGGCCAGCAACAGAATTCCACGTAAAAGAAAACATAAAAAAAACAATAGCTCTGAACAATCACAAGAAAGTAGCAATAGCAATGAATGTGACAATCTTCGAGATGCAACAAAGACTAATATTCCCCCACCAAATAGACCTTGTGAAAAAAATGAAGAGACCATTCTTCAAAAGTCACAAGTTCATATAACCTCACAAATGAAACAAAAACAATAGACCAAGATAACAACATACAACTGATTGACCCTTTGTCTCAAAATAAAGTGGCCTCATGTCAACATGAAAATGATAATGAACGCTTACTGATAGACTTATCTCCATCATTGTGGAACCTATTCCACCAGACCTCAACTTATCTAAGAACCTAATACAATCTGAACCTTATCATCACCCCACCAATTTGATGCTGGAACAGAATATTATGGTCTTAGAAACTGGATCACATTCTAATCAGGTAAACTCTCCCACACGAGAAAGCGGTTTCACTATCAATGATGACTTTCAACATAACATTGATTAACGTCAGAGGCATGAACTCCCTTGCCAGAATCCAAGCATTATCATTCTGGCTTAAGCATAATACACCTGATGTTCTTTGCCTCAATGAAACAAAACTTCACACACTATCTGACCAAAACATCATACAGAGAATTCAAAAATTTGAGATCGGAAGATTATTCCTTCTCCTCCTCTGCATCAGGTGGAGTAGCAATTCTTTTTAATAAAAAATCTAAAATAACCTTTTTCAAAATAATTCATATAGACTCTAACTGCCTCATAGCCATTATACAGGTAAATGGATGGACACTTAACATAATAAATGTTTACATGACCAAAGCATCAGATATAATCTATAGAATCATCCACACTATCAATGCGGTCTTAATGACTAACCCTTTTCCTGCATTATGTTAAGTGACTTTAATCATACATATGATTCTTTTGAAAGGAGTAAACTAAAATCATTGAGCAACACCTTTGCAAGTGGAAGACAGCTTTTTGATGTGTCTGCCTTCTCATTCTATTCATCATGGTTTAGGTCCCTCATTGATCTTTTATACTTCTCTCCTTCACTTGCTCCCCTTCATTGAAGCTAACCTGTGGCCTGTTGTCTTTACAGACCACATGGCACTAGAGGTTCTTATCAGAATTGTAGATAACACACATTCATATGACAACATTCCATGAACAATGAGGATCCTCACAAGGAATCTGCCACTATACAACTCATCTCTGAGATTTACATATCATTCAACTCTGCTAATATAAACACACTTTCACCATGTGATAAATGGAATAACTTCATAAATATTCTACAATCACATATTCATAAATGCAACTCAACATAATAAAGGTCCCCTCAAATTACTAAGTCAATTGGACAAGATGGCCAACACACTTAAACATTTGCCCATACAAAGGCAAAATATCCAAGAAATTACCTCACCTTAAACTACAATACAAAGCTACCCAACATCCTGGCTGAATACCTATCAATTAAATGAGCGTTCAGTTACTTAGCATATCAACACTGCTGGACTCGAGGTTACATCAGATGGGCCTAGGATCCAACCAACAAAACAAGGCACCCTCATCGATCAAGATACAAAGTAAACAATATACAGCCTCTCCATGCTTTCCAAAATAAGAGACTTTTACAAAAGAAAATTACAACCTATTGATGTCACTAACATCCGAGAGTTTTTGTTACTAACAACCCTATGGAACATAACATCACAGATGAGTGATATTCTTGACAAACTGCAATCACTCCCAGAAAGTGTCCATCCTAGCATGCATGGAATTCCCAGATTTCTTACTTTTTATCCCAATTCCCAGTTTCCTTTTACACCTAGAGCTTTTACTATCCCAGTAATCCACTGAATGATAGACCTCATCACTACTGGAAGTCATCACTAATAAACCTATGTCCCATCTCTATGGTACCCTTTTTAAAGAAGTGAGATGACATCCAGATCTCAGTAACCTGCATCCTATCTGATGATTCCTCTCATTAACAAAGATCATCGAGAGCATCATTAAAGACAAGATTCAATATAACATAATTAAACAACTTTCACGCTATCAATTTGCAGAAAAAGCACTTCAACATCTGATGCTGTCAGCCACTTCAGACTTCTGGTCAATCATGTGTGGAGACAAAGGAAGTCCCGGCCCATTGCAGTCCAACTTGATGTAGCTGGGGCATTCGACTCCGTGAGAATTGATGTTCTTCTCAGTGTTCTAGAACAGCTAAATGTACCACCCGTATACATTCAAATGATTGAGAACCTTCTTTACAATCGGGAAGTGTTCTTGTACCTAGATGGTCACATTGCCCTGGGTTTTCTGCCCTACATCTCCATCCCCCAAGGTTCTCCCCTGAGTGCACTTCTCTTTGCTGCCTATATCAATCCAATGCTGTTGAACATCGAGGCCACGTTTTCTGGTATCGCTGTTCCACTACTTAATGAGAACATCAATCACATCTCCTATATGGATGATGTAGTTGTGTTTCTTTCATCCCATGATGAACTGGGTAAGCTAAAACAACTTCTTGATCACCATGCCAAATTATCTGGTTTCCTTGTCAACCCAAAAAAATCAGCTATTTGGTCAATTCTTACTGGCCAGAAGATCTCTGGTGGATTTGAAGCAGCACCACAGAAATTTCTAGGATTTCACCTATCAAAAACACCCACGGTGATGCATAAAGAGATACAGGACTCATTATTAGAGAAAATTGAAACCACAATCGCATCTTTGTCAAAAATATACCTTTCCCTATTTGGGAAAGTAGCCCTTTTAAATGCTCTCATTCTTCCAAAAATAATATACTATTTGGCAGGGTTTATCCCCACCAAGGTATTCATCAACAAAGTAGAAACCGCCTGTAGAAAACTGTGTTGGGCGGGTCGATCACCCGTAATTAGCTTGAGAATCCTCCAAAAGCCCAAAACTTTAAATGGTCTCTCACTACACTCGCTAACTATATTCAACTTACAACGCATCCATAATGTACTCTACAACATCTTCAAGGAAAATGAACGTGCTCAATGCCCACTTCCG